>VYZW01016309.1:0-26324 GCA_013401315.1 Balaeniceps rex | reverse complement strand
TAGTTGAAATTTGCTGGCTGCTTCTGCATGTCTTGAGTTGTTTGTATCTCAGATAACATTTCCTGATCAAAATAATTGTTCTTGTNTTATTATCCTTTATGTGCAATCTGTCTCCTCCACCTGCAGATACTGTTCTGTCATCTCTAAAAGGTTGGTAGATTGTCAATCTCATATCCCACTGATTATATGCCTTTCACCATGTTTCTTTGGCACCTGCTGTGTTGGGGTTGTCATTTGATGCCTGGAATTCCAGTTCTCCTGTCTAACATATTTTTAGGCTTCTAATACTGTTGTAGAAGCATTTATAAGTTCTGCACATGCTTTGTTGTTCACTCTTGCATGTGCTAGTCACCTGGCATGGCAGTTGGTCCAACTTGCCTTTCCCATTTATTCCTTATTTCCCCAGTTCCTAACAAAACTGCTCTCGTCACCATTGTCTCATGGTTGCATTGAGACTCAGCTGTTTCTTGTGCCTCACACGTGGATTTGGAAGCGTTTCAGTTTCCTACCTAAGAAATATAGCCTTCAAAAGATCCCTCCTACACTCCCCTTCTTCCTAGAGTACCAACAGGGATGGTGACCATGAACATCTCTCCTTCATGCCCAATTATAACTCATCTAACTTTCTGGCAAATTCTGCAGTCGTTGGATTTGGTGGCTGAGTTACGGGCCAGTCCCCTTGGACTTTGAAAACCCTCTCACTGGATCTCCCATTGCCACCACTGACTTTTGCCTGTTAAGGCAGATTCCCACAGCTGCGGGAGCCTCCTCAGTACAAGGGGATGCTGCAATACTGGCTCTCAGTCCAGCATGAGCACCGCTACTGCTGCAGCATTCTGCTACGTCTCATATATGGACTTCTTTATGAAGAGTGCTANCATTTATAAGTTCTGCACATGCTTTGTTGTTCACTCTTGCATGTGCTAGTCACCTGGCATGGCAGTTGGTCCAACTTGCCTTTCCCATTTATTCCTTATTTCCCCAGTTCCTAACAAAACTGCTCTCGTCACCATTGTCTCATGGTTGCATTGAGACTCAGCTGTTTCTTGTGCCTCACACGTGGATTTGGAAGCGTTTCAGTTTCCTACCTAAGAAATATAGCCTTCAAAAGATCCCTCCTACACTCCCCTTCTTCCTAGAGTACCAACAGGGATGGTGACCATGAACATCTCTCCTTCATGCCCAATTATAACTCATCTAACTTTCTGGCAAATTCTGCAGTCGTTGGATTTGGTGGCTGAGTTACGGGCCAGTCCCCTTGGACTTTGAAAACCCTCTCACTGGATCTCCCATTGCCACCACTGACTTTTGCCTGTTAAGGCAGATTCCCACAGCTGCGGGAGCCTCCTCAGTACAAGGGGATGCTGCAATACTGGCTCTCAGTCCAGCATGAGCACCGCTACTGCTGCAGCATTCTGCTACGTCTCATATATGGACTTCTTTATGAAGAGTGCTAAAGGGTGCTAAAGTAAAATGCACAAGAGACAGGACAGGTATCACTTACTAATTCAAAATGTGATCAATGTTTCTTTCAATGAACCTATATGAACACAATTTTTTTTGTTGCTTCACAGTAAACTAAATTGGAACAATGACAAATGAAAGTGATCATGGTGTAAAAGATGCCTGTGCTTTGAGAATGTTTCTCACGTCGTTCTTTTGCATTAACTATTCATACAAAATAAGATGAGGTAGCTCTGTCACTGTGCTGAAGGATAGGTTTGGCCTAATATTAACAGTTTGTCATAAATCTTAACTTTTGAATATTTAAAACTTCAATATATTTGCATTTTTTTAAAAACCCACATAATTGCTTCTATTTATTGCTGCCAATGTTAATATCTTCTGATATTGAAATAGTGATTGTTTCTTCTCCATATCACGAATTCCAGCATTATTAGTGGAAATAAGAAGGGAATATAATTTTTTTGTGTTTGTTCTAAGTTTTATAATGAAATGGTTGTATATATCTATTAAGCCAAGTCATTATTGTTCTTAAGCAGAAAAATCAGTCAGAAGATGAAGGAAGTATCCCTCAGAAAGTACTGTTCATTCTGAGCATACATTAGGGTGAAATCTATAAACCAGAAACATGAATGTGTAGGAATATAAATTAAAAATAGTTGTTCTTTTCAGATTAGGTAAGGGGTGAGTGAGTTAAATATATCTTCTGTATAGTTTTCATTTTAACTCATAATGGTTATGAGTTGGTTATGGTTTCTCGAGGAGACTAGAGAAGAAAAATAATTTGGGTTGTTATAGGAAAAATAGATTACTTTTTTTTTTTTTCCTTCATGTACTTTGGGAAAAAATCTTACACAGTTCAGAATATTTAAAACTATTAGAGTTTTTTTAATCTGTACTCAATATTACAAATAATTGAATTAAGCAGTGTCCTGTTTTACAAGTGAGCTCTAACTGTATTTCAATATATCTGTGGTTCACAGTATTTAAGATACAGCTTTAAATTTTAGTTCAGTGTGTTTGTTTCTTGGAAATTATACTTAATACAGAGGATTTACAACTGGGATATCTTGAAGAGTGAAAATTTTGTTTCGAGTAATAGCGCCTTGGAAATTACATTATGAATCAGAGCATTTTATTAAGATGGTTTTGCCAGCTTAAGTAAGAGATTTGTTTTTGCTATGATGTGTCTAAAATCACATTCGGAAACCACTTAAGGCCTAGATTAACTCTGTTCATAGAACAACACTGTCATCATAGATGTTTCTTATTTATTCATTGATCTCAATTGCTTCACAGAAGAGAGGAAGAACTCCTGTAATGTGAATGGGAAAACAGAGATGCAGAGAAGTGGCGTGATCTTGTGAGGATATACGACTGAGTGCATATTTTAATAGAGTTAAAGTTTGTATATTGACTTGTCTATTCATTGTTCATATTCTCCCATTGGATCTGTTCTGTTTCCATCTGTGGCTAGACACAGCTAAGACTCAGCAAAACTTTTTGGCTAACTTCCCATTTATTTGAAGTAATGTAAACACTGAGGAGCTAAATGCTTTTTTGAATCCAGGCCTCTGGAGGTAGCTTCTTTTCTTTATTTCAGAGTCCTTCAAAAGAACTCTGTATATTACAAGCAGATTACTCTCTGGAATGATCTGTTCAATTGCTGAAGACAAATCAGCTGTCTGGGCTACTGGCTGGGCTATTTGTTTGGCATATTGAACTCTTGCAGATTGGTACACATGTATTAAAAGAGAGAAATTCTTTTTGTGTTGCTATTATTGCTCAATTTGTTGCTTAACTAACAGACATTTGCCTGAACAATTATTTTTATAGATTTTAACTGTGTCCAGTTATCCAAGCATAGTCTACATAATTCCACAGACAGTCCACTGTCTTGTAAGGAGCAGGGACCACGTAAAAGAGGTTTTAGTCTCCTAACAACTTTTAAATTAACTAAGCTGCTAATTTAATCAAGAGAAGAGAGGTTCCCACATTTTAATGTTGAAGTCCGGGACCCAACCATCAGCCATCCTCCACCCAGGTGACACATTATGACTTTCTTGTAAGTTGGTCTGCTGGATGTCAGGGCTTTTCCCCTGGACCTGTAGATGAGGAACCACTGTTGTACTGTCTTCTGAAGAAGCAGAATTATTTCCCCTCCAAGTCTGCTTCAGTTCTTTCATCTGTACTGTTTTAAAAATCATGTTTATAATAAGCTTCATTTTTCAGAGATACTAGCAGTTTTAATCCATGCTTGGCCTCTGTGTTTAAATGTTCTCATTTCTCTTTGCCAGTTTTTTGGCTTGTGAATACTGTTTTGATTTCTAAGGGTTGTCTGTTGTTTGGCAGTTAAGTATTAACAGTTTAATGTTAAATTTGCATAATAGCAAGAATGACTTAAGCACTTTCACTTCAAGCAGGAGGAGATCTGATTTCTTCTGTGAGTGGAGGGATGGAAAAGGAAATGGTCTATCATGCTTATATTGGTTCAGTGTTATTTTTTTGTCATTAATAAGAGTATACCTATAATTGTGCATTTTCTGTAATAGAAAACACAGTTTTCCACTGAAATATAACCATGCTTACAAGTCTGGAGGCATTACTCTAACCTCCTTTTTGCTGTAAGAGGACAATGATTAAAAAAAAAAAGGAAGAAAGGAAAAAAACCCTTTAAAAATTAAAATTTTATCTTATTAACTTGAGTTTTTTTGCCCTAACAAATCAATAAGCCTTTTCTTGAGTTTCAGCAACTCTCAAGTGCTAAATTTATCAAAAGACTGTTCAGATAATTTCCTGCTTTTGTGGCTTTCTGCAAAGAACGTATAAATTATTTCTCCATAATCTTTTATTATGCTGAGCCTTAGGAGTTGTTACTAAGCATGCTTGAAAGTCTTCCATAACTTGCTTAATTCTGTGTATCCCCTATTTTGTGACTGGATTAGACAAGACTAGACAGCAAACACAAAAATACTCTCTCCTTCCTGTATTTTCTTGTTCTGCTGCCCTCAATTCAGGTATTCTTAGTATTTCAGTGTTTTCTTCCTTCCACGCTTTGTAAAAGCCTCTTGATAGTGTTATCTTGAGGGTCCTTGATTGTAGGTGGGTCTATATCATCCTTCAGTTAGGGGCCTGGGATATATGAGGTCCTTAATTTGCTGATCTGTGTTTGTGACAGATTGCTGTCGTTGTGGGATAGTGATCACGCAGCCACGTATTGTAAAGCTTCCAACTATTGTGGTTATTTGTGCCACTGGATTGTACTGTACTTCTGTTTCTTTCTGCTGTACCCTTTGTCTCATAGTCATCTAGCTTGAAGACTATTTTTCTCCTTTATACCCTCTTTAATCAGTAAATAGTTTGTTAATCTTGCACCTCTGTTTCCCATGTTAGTGGGATTTTTCTTTAAACATTTTTTTCCTCATGGACTACTTTGTTTTGGTTAAAATATAAAAGGGATTCTTTGAACTAGGGCAGTCTGAAATGTAAGAAAGTCCAAGGAAAGTACTGTGACTCTGATGAATTGCTGTAATTTTTGTGACCATTTTGGCTTCTGTCTAAATAAGTGGTTGTAGGTGCAGATTTTTAAAGGGGCAATTTTGGAACTTGCAGATATTTTTTGAGCTTTAAATAGTATGTTCTGTAGGACATGAGTTGGAAGGATGTAGGAACAGTACTTTCTGTATGTCTGGATGTTAGTTCCTTTAATCTTAGAAGTCCATCCATTATTCTAGCAGTATACAACAAAAAAGGAGAATCGGAAAATGAATGTGGAGGAATTGTTCTTAATGTGGATTATTTGTTACAATAATATAGCTGATGTTCGTATTAGAACTGATGTGTAAAATACTAGAGAGACACAATTGACTTACCCACAGAACCAGGACTGGAAAAACTGGAGATGTTTGTGCCAGCTTTGCCACAGCGTTCCTGCCCACCCAGAACCTGCAGCCTGTTCTGCAGATATCAGAGGAACTGAGCGTCAGTGTGAATTTGGTCAGTGGCCTCTCTGTAGGGACTGTAGGGCCTTGCCAATAATGTAGACAGCTGTAGTGCCGTTGTTTTGAGATGTGAACATGATCTCCATGGAGAGCAGTTCCCCTGACTTTTTTTTTTTTTTGGTGGCCCATAAGCCAGCTATCGTAAGACAGGTATCAGTTACTGTCCCTAGTGACTGGTTTAGATAGGACCAAACATGTATGGTTTTGTTTCTCCCAAAACATTCTGTATTCTTAATGTCTTCTCTTTTGGTCAGGAAGAAAGGAGGCCTGTCATTAATGAGTTTTTACCACAAAGCTGGCTGCAGGAATGATTGTCACCAGGCTGGTGTCTGATACGCTATGGCAGAGGCATGTGTATCAATGAAATGGAAACGAGGATTTGGCTTTGTGCTCTTTGTAAAGAGTATCTTTGGAATGACCTAGGGATTTTGTTAGAGAGGAAGATACATCAATAGATTAAGTGGCCCTTTGGGACTTGTATCTCACCCCTCTTCATTCAGTGTGAAAGGGTCTCCCTGCCTCTGACCTTATCTCAGTTGGTCCGTGTCTTTTCAAGCAGTTACAAAAAAAGGGCTCATCTGTACTTGCCTTTCAATGTTTGCAGCAGTTTATAACACAACATGAAGGAGAACATTTGCAAAGCTGAACTTTGAAGTCTGGTGGTATTCATAAGATTTGAGGTTTTGAAATAAACACAGTAAGAGGCAGGCAACTGTAAGTTGGGGTTTTTGGAGGTGAATAGTGCAAGCATGCCATGCTACTTGCCCAGAAGATTCTTTCAGCCTCCAGTGGTGTCGTGGTTTAGCCCCAGTAGGCAACCAAGCACCACACAGCTGCTCGCTCCCCCTCCCCCTCCCCGGTGGGATGGGGGAGAGAATCGGAAGGGCAAAAGAAAACTCGCAGGTTGAGATAAAAACAGTTTAATAATTGAAATAAAATAATAATAGTAATAAAAACTGCGATGAAAAAGAGAACGAGACAGAGAAACAAAACCCAGGAAAAACAAGTGATGCAACTGCTCACCACCCGCCGACCGATGCCCAGCCAGTCCCTGAGCAGCAATCACTGCCCCCCGGCCAAGTCCCCCCAGTTTATATACTGAGCGTGATGTCACATGGTATGGAATAGCCCTTTGGTCAGTTTGGGTCAGCTGTCCTGGCTGTGCCCCCTCCCAGCTTCTTGTGCACCTGGCAGAGCATGGGAAGCTGAAAAGTCCTTGACCAGTGTAAGCACTACTTAGCAACAACTAAAACATCAGTGCATTATCAGCATTCTTCTCCTACTAAATCCAAAATACAGCACTATGCCAGCTACTAGGAAGAAAATTAACTCTATCCCAGCCAAAACCAGGACAAGTGGTTTGCAGCTCATGGAGTCAGAGGTGATGTCCTTCTGTTTAACACAGCATGTGTAACAACATAAGCCATGCAGCTGTCTGCTGGAAGTAGTGTCAGTGTGTGGAAGGACAAGCCCATTAGCATTTTGCAGTAGATGGAGCTGCTGACATAGTTGAAGTCCAACGTCTGTTCACAGAATTGACTTGTCACTCACCTAAATACTACACACAGCAACAGTGAGAGTCAATGTCTTCCCCTTCTGAAAATGCTTCATTTCCACTTTTGAAGTGGTCCTGTGAAGATGATGGTCCCCTTTTAACTTACTGATGGACTACTGCTGTGAAAGGCAGTCCATTATTTTTGCTAATATCAGCTTAAGTCTTTTTCTAGGGCTTTTTTTCTATGTGGTTTCATTGCATCCCTGCATAGTTACAGCACATTGCCAACTCAGATGTAGGATTCTTGGATGGGGTTTCCTAACAGTTAGTAAAGTAATTTCTAGTAATTACCTGATCTCTTTTAAAAAGGCTTTTGAAAAGACACAAGCTATATAACTGCTGATTTATATTATTGCCTCCGTTTTTGTACAAGCTTGAAATATAAACGATTTACTTCACACTCATGGACAGACTGAACAGAACAATGAGGATCTTGTTACGGTGCAATGATTGAAGTGATTTAATTATAGTTTGCCACATTCTTTATTACTGATGGAAGCAAATTTCTCAGGGGCCGAACGTTGAGAGCTGCATGGTTATGGATCAATAATATTTTTATTTTCTTGAGAGTCTGTACATCTTTCTTGTTCACCCCATTAATTCCTTTATTCCAGTAATTTTACTAATTGTTTATGTACTGCTTCAGATTTCAGCTGTCATATTAAAGCATTAACTTCATTAGTATGATAAAGTGCTTTCTTTCATGTCATAACTCACCACTGGTGCAGCTTTTGTCTATATTCCCATTTTTAGTGACTTTGAATAAAAGCAAATAAGCTTACCCTAGTTTAGTAATATAAGAAATCCAAGATCTCAGCAGATCCTCAGTACCAATAACAAAGGACTTTACCTTAAGTTTTACACTTAAATAATTTTATGCCATAAAAGTTTGCAGTTGTTTTAGTTAGAGATTCAAATATGAAAGGAAGTAGCTATTTGATGTATAGAATCATAACACATAGGCCATATTGCCATTAGCGTCATCTAGTATGTAGCTTAATTAAGTTAAATTTTTTTTGATACATAGGTAAGGGACAACGTCTGGCTTAAGTTCACCTTCCTGTACCTCTGAGCAGAGGTACCCCCTTGAATTCAGTGTGGTTGTTTCTCTGAGATCTGTCAAGTGCATTTAACTGTGTGCTTGCCAGCAGTGCTGGTCTGAACCGAAGCGTCCTCACTGTGCTTGGAGAAAGACCTATGTTTGAATAACTGCTGGCAGAGCTGTCTGCTGCATGCATGGGTATTCATGTGCTCAATCCATGAAGGCTGCAGAAGTGAGGCATTGAATGTATTTGTGTTCACACTTAACCTGGCGTGAACTCAAACTCAAACTGATGTGGTTTCTTCACAGATTTAACTGTGAATAAGGGAAACCTGGTAGTCTCCCTAATTATTTGATAATGCTAAGATGTGATAGCGTATAGTCCACTAAGGGTGTTTGAGAGGGCTGCCTGATCCTTAGCAAGGAAGCGGTTCCCCTGTCCTGGTTCACAGTGTGAAAGGTGTGCAATTCAGATCTTGAATTTAAACCTGACCTTAGCGGCAATGTGATGGATTCATTGTCCCCGTATGAGTAGAAACATGGAGAAGGGAGCTTGAACTGTAGCAGCTTGTCTGTCTTCTCTGGTATGTGATGGCTATTCACCCTGTCAAGGATTGCAACAGTTAATAGAGCTCAGAAATGTTTTCTTAAAAAAAAAAAAAAAAAAAAAGGTAACATCTAAAAGGTGTATTTGCAGGACAGTCAGCCAATGGACCACAGCAATGGTAAAAATGATGTTTTTCTGTTGTTCGTAGCTGTGAATTAAACACTCCATTATATACACTTTTACTAAATCGCTGTATTCTACAAGTTAAAAAACTGAAGAGCAGGTAAAAATTTGGCAAAACTGGAACATCTCAACAAATCAGAGTCATTTTCTGTAGCTGGAGATCAGAGAAATTTGCTAAATTTGGCACGTGTATAGGAAAATATGTCAAAAGATAGCAGCAGTGGTGAGGCAAAAATGAGTCATCTCCAGTTCTTGAGAACCAGATGGAAATCTTTTTTTCTTTTAACTGGAGGTCAATTTTATAGCTATAATAATATCAGAGCTCATTGAAAATATCTATGAAGACATTTTTTACCCAAAAATGGTTTCTGCTAAAAGGATTTTTTTTAATCAAATGTTTCTATTTCCATTAAAAATTATAACTTTTATGCAAGACAGAAAACGATGTATAGGTTTTTGAAAGGCAAGTATTTTTTTTAATAGATGCAGATTGCAAAACCAAGGAATGATAGACCAGATTGTAATATCCGTTTCTCTTATTGACCTTCAGGAAATGTTACCCCCAATTAATTCACTTCCATGGAATTTTGTAAATTTGTTTTAGGGAACTCTAGGATTAAGAATAAGCAAAACAGGCTCAACAATGCAATTACTGAAAAGAACAGAAGGAGAACACTCTCCTTGCCCTACAAGGAAGAAATTTGAGGTTTTATGGTTACTTTTATGTACTCCATAGAGAAGATTTTGTGGTAATTACACTTTGGAGAGTTTCTGGCTGTGGGATTTAGCAGTACATAAGCTCTCTTATTTTCAGAATAAACAGTGAGTCCTGGTTTTGTGTATTGTTTAAAAAATAATTATTTATAGATATCTAAAGGAATTTTGCATAACAATAGCTGAATCATCTATGATTTATCCTGGGAATGTCAACTTGTTAAAAATGGGAAAATGTGATCCTAAGTAAATTGTATGAAACCAAAGATAGCATTTAGCCAATTATCTTAAAAACAAACAAAAGCAATCAAACAAAAAGCCATACAGGACAAAACAAACATCCCTTCCCCTCCAAACAAGTCTTAAGACAGGGAAAGGTACAAACACTGGTTAAATTCAAATTAAATCTACTCTTTATCTTTGTCAGTTTGTCTGTCTCCCATTCCAGGAATACCTGGCCAAAGTGGTTACTTTGTTTTTGACTGAGAAACTTTTTACCATCATAAACTGTAAAACCGTAACAAGATTTCAATATCACGCTATGTTGATTACATCGGAAAAATAAATGCAGTCCATTAGCTAGTCTTCCAGCTGACTTTCTCTCACACTTGGTGTTGAAGCCACAAGGATCTTCCTAAGCTCTGTTGCTGATGCTTTGCAGTGCAGCACGTCTTCCTCCCTCCTTGTGTACTTGCATATGCTCATTGCCTTAAAGAGATGAGAGAAACAATCTGAGAGGAAAGGAGGATTTGGAGCAAGACATGTCTCTGAAGCTGAGAGCTGCAGGCATAGCACTTGTGTAGCTTCCTCATGCGTCCTGTAGAAATATCTGAGGGCTTGCCTAGGTGTAAATACTAGCAGCATGTACTCTTTTATTGGCCCGAGATCTTTTAAAGACTCTGAATGCATGCTGCTGATTTGTGTGCAAGAAGGTGATGACTATGTTTGTGTGGAAAGGACTACCAAAATACCTCAGCAAACTGGAGTTTTAGATTTTTTTTCCCCCTCCATTTTTGGATCTGTTTCTCCATGATTGGTTGGTGGTTTAATAGGAATTTCACATAAGCACAAACCACCCTCTTTTATATAAATATTTACTTTCACATTCAAATATCTATTTAAAACTTGCATGATTCTTAAGGATCTTAAGCCCCTGAAAGGCATCTCACTTGTGCGTAATGGTTCTTGGAGTAGTAGCTTGTTTACTGGGTTTGTCAGGAAGATTGCTTAAATGCTCTTAGAAAATGAATATAAACATTCTAAACTGTAAAAGCTTCTTAGGCAGCAACCAGCAACAACATAAAATAAAATGCTTGTGCTATATTTGCACATAAACTCTTCTTTTTACATAGGTATTAGGCATTTATATTTGCTTTTTAATACAAAATGTTTCCAATAAATGTTAAGGGTGTGAGTAACAGATAAAGCTTTGCTACAAGGGATTTTTGAACTGTATAGCATTTTCCTAAAAATTACATGAAGGCAGTAAAGTATGAAATTACATAAACTTTCCTTGAATGTAAAAGTGATTTTCTTGTCATTTGCTGTTCAGTCCTTCTTAGAACCCTACCATCCCCCCAATAATCTTCCTTTTTAACCAGGTACTACATTTCTTGACTATATCTTAATTCATAACAGAATTAGGATATACATACAAATAGACATTACGTGGAGTCTTCCTCTGGTCTCTCTGTTCCTAAATATGTTACTGTTGTTAGATAAGGAACTACCATATCTCAGGTGGCATGCACTGAGCAGCTGTGTGACAAATTTAGTTGAGGATTTGACACATCTGGTGAAGCTGCATGGCAGGGTTGCCTGTTGACTATGGCTGGCCACTTTGGGTCACTTGCTCATGCATGGAGCAAGCAGCTAGGCAGTCTCTCTGCTCTGTGAGCTGTGTCCAAAGGCAAGGCCTAGTAAGTGATGTCTGAAATGTCTGGGGAAGTGTGAGGAAAAGCAAGATAGCTATGAGGAAAGTGACAATAGGTTCAAAGCAAAAGTTTAGGGAAATTGTTCTTATATTTGCATTTTAACAAGACAGGAGTTGGAGGAGAACGTATTGGTTAAGGCAAAAGAAGTGAGTGGTTTGATAATTAAGATGCAAAGGAACAAGAGCTTGGAGAAACTGGTGCATAAAAAAGTGCAGTGGAAGAGAGATATTACTTAGAGTCAGGACTGAGTGTCAGTTGGGGTGTCTAAGGAGCAAGTGAGATCCAAGCCTGACACGCAAGTGTCAAGCCAAAGAGAATCATGGCATTGCCTGCTCTGACTGTGCTGGAGACATCAAGATTTTGGCATTTTCTTGTATGGATTGTAAGCATGAGCAGATGTGTTATTTTGGAGAGAGGAACGCATCTGATGCAGTGAGATCAATCCAGGTGTTACCTGTTTTGAAATGGCAATTGAACTGATGCTTATAGACAGTTTCTTAACAATTACAAAAGTGTATCAATCAAATAAACCGAGGACAAAACAAAAGCTGGTATATTTAGCATCACTAAGCTTTGCAGCAAGTGCTGCACAGTGCCAGTTCATTTCAGTCAAGAGTGTTCAACACTAGTTATTTCTTAGCATATGCTTTGTAGGAACCTTTATTCTTATCACCCTTGTGCTTCCGAGTGGGTTTGTAAGATCCATTTTCTTTTAGATCAGCATGCTACAATTAAATGCACCTCTAATTAAAATTGCTGATACTTAGCTCTGTTTCTGGGAAATGTCACTGGTCGGATTATATTTTCCTGTTTTAAAAACTCTAGACTTAGTATATGTCCTGTATTGTTTCATGACTTAGGAATGAAAGGAAGGAACACGAGAGAGGGGGTTGAAAAAAGTTGGTTTAGGTCTTTGGAGATAAGGCCAAGAACATTGAATCGTGTTTTGGAGAAGAGCACTATAAAGCCTAAAAAATGTTAGATTTTTTTTGTTTGTTTGTTTTTTAAGAAAATATTTTGCTTATGGTGAAGCCATGTAGGTATACACTTCAGGGTTTTTGAAAGCATTCTGTATTTGCATAAATAGTATTGGAAGAATAATATTTTGAGAAGCTGTATTTCTATAATGAAGGTCTAGATAGCATACCTAACTGCAAAAATTAAAGGGAGTTGCATGTTGAAGGACAGTCCCTTCCACTAACCCTAACTTAACTGGAACACATCAAAACCCACCCAAATCAAATCAAAACTCCATCTCCTTTGTAGTAATTTAAAAAGCTGTGTTGTTTATGCATTTTTATTTTGTTTCAACAGAACTAGCTTTTAGCCACAAATAACAAACAGTTATGCATGCACAAAACCCCGACCAATTTCTGGTGCAGATATGATACCTCCGATGTATGTCGACATTTCCTTCAGGCATGCTTGTATTTTATTTGGCAAAACAAAGTCTACCACTGAAAAGCAAACTAATATAGTTTGGCTGTGTACAGGCTATAAGTCACAGAGAGACCCCAGAAACTCTCCAGATTTTGCTTTTATCATGGACTTTGCTCCCTTTTTTTTCAAGCTGCTAAATGGAACTGAATAGATGTGTAGGCCCATCTGGGGAAATGGAACAGATGCAGTCACCAGAAGAGATTTTCTAGGCTGCTAAAATAAACATATTACTGCAATATCTTTTTTTTTGAGCAAAATGTGTCTTGTTAATACACACCTTGATTACTTTCAATTTGGTATTACCTATTTTAGTAATGATTTCAGTCTGGTTTTGCTAAGTTCTGCCTACCATCAGCAATATGATACAGTGCTATGTGTTTCTGCCAAAAGCAACACCTTCCAGAAAGCTCTCAGCATGTCATAATGTAAATATAATCAGTCTTACAATGATATATTATTAATGTAAGTATTTCTTCAGAAAGCTGAAAATGAGAGCTGGAACATCTGTGCACTTTTTATTTTTGCAGTTGGTGATTCTTCCTCTGTGTGTTGTTATCACTGCATCTATATATGCTTTAATTTCCTAGTTAAGAGTGTGTGAAAGATTTCAGGCTTTCAGGTCTTAAAAAGTCATCTTGAAGACATCCTTACAAGTGTGTTTTTGAGTAAAGACTGAGCCTGAGCATTTTAGCTCAAAATGGACTGGTTTCAGAACAATTCAAATGCAAATACTGCAGGTTTGCATCCTCAACTGCAATAATCAATGTGAAAAGCTATATAAACTTTGAATTTAGTTTATTATTATGGAAATGGTGAAGTGACCAACCAGGAATCTATGTTGATATCAGGGAGGGAGGTACAGAAGGATTTACTGTTTCAAAGTTGGGGAAGTTGAAGTAGAGGGGACAACAGCACAGCAAGTGTTCAAGTGTAGTAGGTCCCTTTTTGTTTCATTGGGCAGCTATCACTTAAAGACTCCCTCAGGATTGTTAAAAAGACTTTATTCTTAGCAGGTAATCTGGTCCTCCACTATGTACTTAACTGAGCAAGTGTTAAGTGTCTGCTGTGCTGAACTCTCTACTAAAGTTTTTACTGCCAGGCATTCCTACTGATGGCAATGGCTAAACTTCTTTTGACTTCTGTAGTCATGCCCTGGACATAAATCTTTCTGGTTTTCTTTGCTTATTTTGGCAGAGATTTTTATAACAGATAAATGTTTATCTTGGAAAAAAAAAGTTTTTCTTATTAGATGATGTCAAATTTTCCTTCCATACTTCATGGATTTGTGTTACCCATAGCAGGGAAGTATCTTGTCAATTAACTTGCAGTTTCTCACACAACCATTGCATTTCCTTTCTGAAGCACTAAGGCCAGTCGTTGTTCATTATGGTTGTCTATGCTATGCTAGTGACCTTCTGCTTTAAACTGGCTTAACTCCTGTGTGCTGTAGTATTTTCAAGTGGTAAGGCACAGAGAGGCCTGTATTGTTTCATTCTGTAGGCTTTGCTCTCCTTTAATTTTCACCATCTTTCTAGTTCAGTAGTAAATACGGGCTTTAGAATGAACCTAAAATGACGTCAGTATTGAATTAGAGAATATGCTATGTTTATGTAAGCAAACTTTGTGGTTAAAGTTATCTGGCCTTATCTATATATCTTGCTTTCCAAAGAGATTTTTTTCATTTTGTTTTACATCTGCAGTATTGAGATCAATGGCCTGCTCAACAAGGGTCAAGAAAATCTCTACCTAGACATAAATATTCTTAAAATTTATGACAGCATGTGGGGAAAAGGCAAAATTTTTATGTCTAGTTGCTACTTAAGATGAATTATTGGGGGCTGGAGGCCAAATAAAACCAGAATTCATGAATTTTAACTTTTAACTACCAGTAATACTGTTCTGGTTTCAGCTGGGATAGAGTTAATTTTCTTCCTAGTAGCTGGCGTAGTGCTGTGTTTTGGATTTAGTATGAGAATAATGCTGATAACACACTGATGTTTTAGTTGTTGCTAGGTAGTGCTTACACTAGTCAAGGACTTTTTCAGCTTCCCATGCTCTGCCAGGTGCACAAGAAGCTGGGAGGGGGCACAGCCGGGACAGCTGACCCAAACTGACCAAAGGGCTATTCCATACCATATGACATCGTGCTCAGTATATAAACTGGGGGGAGTTGGCCGGGGGCAGTGATTGCTGCTCAGGGACTGGCTGGGCATTGGTCGGCGGGTCGTGAGCAATTGCATTGTGCATCACTTGTTTTGTATATTCTTTTATCATTACTAATATTATTTTTCTCTTCCTCTGCTGTCCTATTAAACTGCCTTTATCACAACCCATCGGTTTTACTTCCTGCCCCGCCCTGCCCCCCCCCCGCCAAAAAAGGACCATCATGGTTTAACCCTAGTTGGCAACTGAGCACCACACAGCTGCTCGCTTACCCTCCCCCACCCCGGTGGGATGGGGGAGAGAACCAGAAAAAAAAAGTAAAACTTTTGATTTGATACTGATACATGCATACGTCTGTGTGTGTATGTATGTATGCATAAATCTTGTTCAATGGTCTGTATGCTGTAATGCTAACAGTATGCTCTATCATGCCTTGGGCTTACCAGCTTCTTCTTTTATTAAGTATCCTTTTCTGCTCTGGTAGTTACTGTAAGAATTAGTGATTTCTGACCTGTACTTTGGTTCTGTTATCTCAGGTCTATTGTCTTATGCCTGCCCGCAAAAATTGGACATGAAGACAACTGATAATGCTGACCTAAAATGAGAAGTATAGCAGGATTTATGCTAGCTATTCAGTTTGTTATTTTTTTCTCCTTAGTATTAGTCTGTTGCTTAAGATATGATTCATCTGATCTAGAAGTCTGCATCTGAGGTACTCATCCAGTTTTCCTTTTTAGTCAAGAAAGTACTTGAAAACACCCTTTTCCCTTTTCCCTTTTTTTTTTTTTTTTTTTTTTTAACCATTAAACAGAGTCTAATGGCACTAGCTTGGACATAGATGCCTAAAGCTTGACTTGCAGCAATCCCACTCCCCTTTCTGGGACAGCCAGCCGTGTGGAAGCTGGACTGCCAAAGCCTCACCAATTTATGCTTTCTTCCCAGAATTTTCATTAGCTTTTCCTGCTCCATCTAAATGTTTTGGAGCAGCTGGCAGAGCAGTGGAG
Organism: Balaeniceps rex; assembly: GCA_013401315.1. Classification (NCBI taxonomy): domain Eukaryota; kingdom Metazoa; phylum Chordata; class Aves; order Pelecaniformes; family Balaenicipitidae; genus Balaeniceps; species Balaeniceps rex. Next base: position 10,277 of record VYZW01016309.1, on the reverse strand, counting down.
AGATGGCTGCCTCACAACTCAAGCTAGCTGAGGTCTCTGTAAATTTTGGGTTGCCTCAGGATTTGTTCATGTTGTCATCACGATGAGTGTCTGCTACGCCTCAGCTGTTTGGGGGCTGAAGGTGCTGCATGCACACAGTTAATACAGAAACTGCGGAGCAACTGGTCTCGTGACTGAGGGCTCAGGGGTTGTGAGTAGAGCTGGAATGACCAGTTGACAGTTTGTTTTGAATACCAAGCTTTGCACGTGATTCGGGTTGAAATTAATATGCTGAGATGTTCTCCTTTCCTCAGTTTTTATGTAATTTGGCTAAGACAATGGGCAATGAAAGAATGTGAAGCCCCAGTCCACAGTGTGCTATTTGTTGTTATTTAGTACATAGCTGTAATTTCAATAGTCATGCAAAGCTTGCCTAAATTTCTTAAAATTTGATGCCTCGAGCTATTGTGAGTTAGTTTTCATACTGCCACTTCACTGAAAACATGAGACTGTTCTGTAGAGGATGAATGTTTCTCTGCCTCTTTACCATCAGACAAGCTGCTACAAGCATGCTGAGGCTGGGATTCATCTCGCCTAAACTGGGACACCTAAGTGTTGGTCACCCCAGCCTAAGCTGATTAGTTCAGAGTCCAGGGAGAGGAGGAGATACCTACAGAGGGTAATTCATCATGGCTGTCTTAAATTCCAGTCTGACAAGAAGGTGCCTTGCTTTCTGCAAAACCAGTCTCCTGCCATTGCCTGTAAAGGGAGCTGAGGCTGAATAGCTGTAAATAGCTAAATGACAGATGGTAGCTAAATAGACTTAGGTGAGTGAATTTTAGATGCCTTAAGTTAGGTGCGATGCATCCTAGTCTAAATGGTTTGCAGGAGCTCAGGGAGCTGAAGGGACTCAGTAGAGCCAAAAGAAACATATAAGAGCCATGATTCTTGGCCTCTTTCATATATCAGATGGTTATCAGCCTAGCTTTTCTGCTGTACTTAAAAGTTGCTTAAATTAACACTAAAATTAGTGAATTTAGAGGGCAAGCACTGAAATATAATCATGACCCAAAATGAAGTTATGTGCTTTCATGACACTGTGAAGTACACCTGTGTTTTAACAGTAGATGTTAACCATCAGTTGACATGCATGAAGGAATGAAAAATTGTAATGCAAAGTGATATTCTCTGTAACAGGTAGGCAAGTTAATATATTAAGTTCTGTGATTTAGGCATATCTTACATTAAGTATTAAATTTAAAAGGTACTGTTAAAATACAGCTCTTTAGTTATGTAACATGCAGAAAGACAGCAAAAAAACCCCCAGCATTAAAAGTTCCAGCCTCAATTTTCTTTGGCTCAGATAAAACCATTATTCTGAATCCACTTTCCTGGTTAAAATGTTCTTTTCTTTTTCTCAGACTTCTCTGATTTACAATTAATGTAATAGTGCAATTTTTAGCAAGGGTGGCACTCGATAAATTGCAGCCTGTGAAAAACAGGCTATACATATAGTTTCATACTAGAAATAAAAATGTTAATTTTGTGCTCTTCTTTAGTAGCAATTCTGACAGATTTCTGGGAGACCTTCTAGTGTCAGATGCAGCTCATATGATGACATTGAGAGTACTGAGGCAGTAAAAAGTAAAGTACAGTGGAAGCAATGACAGAATTTCTTACTGTAAATAAGAGTGGGAAAAATGGAGTTCAGCATATGATCATGAAATCAGTATTTGAGAATTTGTGTTTTCAGCTGTGATGAACCTACTTTCAACATTTGTTTGTTTGAGAAAATGTACTTTTTTAATGTAATACAGAACCATTAATTCCACTGTATAAACAAACATGGCAAGATTTTGTTGATGTTTGGTTTTTGTCCCTTTTCTTAGTTGGGAGTAGAGTGAAGCATACCTTTTATCCCATGTCATGTAAAATATATATATGGAAGAACAAAGAATGAGTATACAAATATAAATTTGTGGTTTAGAATGTTGAAGTTTGGGCTTGTGAATAATTTTGTGTGTTGAAACATTTGCTGGTGAAAGCTAGAGTAGAAGCAGTTGAAAGATACTCCTGCTGTTTCAATATTCTTGGTGATAATTTTCCATTTCACTGGCTCATTTATGATAGCTGGTGAGTTTGTTCAGGGGAAGAAACAGGAAACAAAAATCGGACTGTCTCTGAATGTTACATTGCGACATGTACATAAGCTTGAAAGATATTTTTGCACCTGCTTAATAACATATTTTTGGGACTTGCAGTTCACTGCAGCCTTCTGTCATTACACCTGATTAAAATCTGTGAAGAATTACCTGCTGGCATGAGAACCTGGTGACAGAAACCCATTTTCCTGTGTATCTGAAGATTCCTTAGTTTTTCTTGGTTAGCAGTTGCTGCAATATACAGTGTGCTAGTTGAATCTCACAGCTTTTCCATGAACTGTTCGGCTCCGCAGTAAGACTATGAAGGACTCGAGAGAAATAATTAAAAATGAAGAGTGCCCTGCAAGCTGGGGTAAAGAGAAGTTCTTTTAGGAACCCATACATTTTTATTATTTCAAAAGACAGGCTTAGCACAGAATGTGTCGGGATCTGCTTACTATTCTGTTAATACCTGCACAGTCTTTAATAACCAAATCTTCTACTGCAATGTGCTTTGATTTCTTATGCAGAAATTGTCAATCCAATGTATACTGCTATTTTGCTGAATATTTCAGTCTCTTTATACTAATATTTTTTATCAGTCTATGAAAAAGAATGCAAATGGAATGACAAGACAATTGCACAAAAATTATAGTATTTTTTTTTTTCTCTGGAGGAGGCATTCTTTGATATTGTCAAGTACTGACTGAGTAGTAGCAATCTGCAGCACTTGGTAAAATACAGAGGAATATCCCGTGCTCACTAAAACCCAGGGGTATGTGGCTGCTTGATGCCTGGACCTAAATTCTGCAGCACAAATCTGACCATTGGCAGACCCTGCATGGCAGCTTCAGTGTAAAATACAAAATTCAGTGTTTCATATGTTCTGTTTGAGGAGGAAATAATGCAGTCAGGATAAGAACCGTTCAGGTGTTTTGATAGTCAGTGCACTGATGCTTGTTTTGAGATGTGTCTGTATTTCAGGATGCTGCAGATCGCCCTCCCCCCACCATCCCCTGTTCAACAGCGTTTTAGGAGTTGCCAAGAAGTAACCTATTAGTTTCCGAAACAGCAAGCACAGGGGCCAGCTAGAGCACTCGACTCCTGGCAAAATATTTTGGGATTATTGTAGCACCTTGCCTAGATGCATCTACTGCATTTGGGAAAGACTTCTGTCACTTTACACCCTCTATACACATTCTTTTTTTAAATTAGACAAAGTAAATGACACATCATTAGTTTAGGCAGTGCTTCTGGGAGGGAGCTGTTGCCAAGTAAGCCCTGTGATCATGGTATGTCTTGTGATGTGTCAAATGAAATTGAGATTTGTTAGTTAATGGCATTATAATTTTCCTAGGACGTATCAGGGCAATTTTATGGATTACGTAACAATGGTTTGAAATCTAATTTTAAAAACAAAATAATGTTTTTCAAGGTTTCTTGTAAAAGTGAGGTAAAAGTAGAACTGGCAAGTTAAATAAAATGCACAATTACTATTGTCTAGAACATCTTTCTCATGAAGCAGGATTCACTAAAAAAAGGAGTCTGATAGTGTGGTTTGTCATACTATGACTTGATTAAAGTTGTAGAATAAATATGGCTTAACTGCTATGATTCTAAATCTGGGTAAAGTTAACAGGAATTGTCAATGCAATCTGTGGTTCCTTGTTTGAAGAATGTTTTCCTCATAATACTTTTCTTGTAAAGCTTAGTCCCATTACTAGGACAGAAAATGTCTGGCAACAAAAAAATGACCCTCTCAACCTCCCCAGGATTAGCTGAGGCTTAACATCCTTGGCTATCCCAGTACTGCTGCCTTGACTGGCAGCTAGTAGTATGGGTAGAAGACCCTCCCCAAAAATAGAAATTATTGTGTTTTTGTCACACAATATGCGTATAAACTGCAATGTGCTAGGTATAATGATTTCTTCTTAGATGTGATCAAGATAAGGCCACTTCTCATCTTCTGTTTGGTATTTTGACTTTCTTGTGGTGTTAGTACACTAATGTCTGGTACTGCGGCTTAATGGGAAAGGACCCTTGATCTTGCTTTTTCTTTGCTTGCTTTTTCTTTGCTTGCTTTTTCTTTGCTTGCTTTTTCTTTGCTTGCTTTTTCTTTGCTTGCTTTTTCTTTGCTTGCTTTTTCTTTGCTTGCTTTTTCTTTGCTTGCTTTTTCTTTGCTTGCTTTTTCTTTGCTTGCTTTTTCTTTGCTTCTTGAATGCTGTGGGGTTTTTTGAAGATACCCTTGCAAAAATCATCAAATGTCTGTTTCCCTGACATCCCTGGGTATGTGAAAAGGGCTACGAAGCCTCCCCTCCTTTCTTCCCATTGCTCAGCGTGGCCAAGTATTTGCATCGTTAGAACTGAGGTAGAGGAGAGATCAGAGAGGCATTTTAAACTGAAGAAGTGTGTCTAAATTTTTTTTCTGTATAAAGAATGTTACTTGTTAGTCCCAACTGCTCCATTGCAGCTGTTCAACCAGAATGCTCTGTTTCTGGAAATACTGTTCCCTTTACCTGTCATGAAGTACTGAGCTCAATCCCAGTTGGCACAACGTGGGTGCAGGAGCAGATCAGCCAGTGAAAGGGGGGGAATTCCTGCCCTCGTGGGCTGTGGCTCTCCTAGGACACTTGCTGTAGCCTGCATCCCCTTGCCTGCTCAGGGGACACCACTGCTTCTGTAGCGCTCTCTAGCAGAAAGGCTGAAAGCTCTCGTGAATGTGAGAGGAGGGCAGAGAGGTACAGGAAGAGGCTGGATGTGTCTGGGTACAGTGTAACAGTGTCAGGGCTGGAAGGTGGGATGTGGACAAAGGATTGTAGGATGGGGAATGGAGGGCTGAAAGTAGGAGATATGATCAATGGAAGAAAGACTATAAGGGGAAGAAGAATGAAAAGAGTGTAAATTGTTGTGTGAGATAGGAAGAATAGATCATCATGGGAGCGGTGGGGTTAGAAGAGTGAGGGAATAACAGAGAATACAGCTGAGAGGATTAATTTCCCAAGAGATGTCTGTAAATCCAGAGGCAAATACCATGGGTGTTTTCAGAGATGGGTAGATAAGAAAAAATCAAGCCATAAAAAGTGTTTCATATTGAGGGGAAGAGTGGTGGTCTGTACCTGGTGTTCTCCTGCTGTATGTAGCTCTGACTTGGATCACTGGGAGTAGTCAAAATCACTAATCATTGCTCTCTGAGTATGTCAGTCCCCATTTGTCCTGCTGCTTCTGTTTATCTTCTTTACTTGTTGAAGAGAAGAGCAGTAAGTTTCCAATATTATGATTTTGCAAAACATGGTTACTGTTCAAACCTGATGACATTTCTGCTAAGCAGAGGAAAGATATCTCAGCTGTGGGCCACAGGCAGCCTATTGAACCAAGTACCTGACCTATTCATTGCTGCCCATTCCCAGGGCCCTGTAAGTAAAGCCACCAAGCAGACTTCCAGCTGGTTTATTTTATTGTATATCTTTTCTAGCACTGTGCTTATGGAGGCTTTTTTTTGAGTAAAAATTGGGATGTGCAAGTTTTCAATGACTTTTTGGGAGGCTGTGTGGCTGGACCACTGGATAGTTCTCCTGACATGGTCTGTAGCTGCTGCTTAAACTCACTCTTGATGGGGAAAAAAAAAAAAAAACACACCACAAAAAACAACCAACCAAACCAAAAAACCCGACACCCCCCCCCCCAAGAACAAAGCATTTCATGCTGTGTATGACTTTTTGTTTCTTTCCTGTTACAGCATGTATGTAATCTTGCACTTATTAATGATATGATTTATCTCAAAACTGAATTTGGAATAGTCTTGCCTGGGAGAATTTAGAGTCTAAACAAATACAGCCAAAAAGGTGTGGAAAAGGGGCTTGAGCATAGGGGAGTGACTTGAGTAATAAATTAGAAAAGCTTGGTGGGAGATCTGGGAACAAAATCCATCTGCCACTTCTATCAATTTAGTGTTCTTCTCCTCAACTGCACTGTCCCTATAGAATGCAATCATTTCCTGATATCTAGGTACTGTAGTTGTTCAGATATGACGTTTGCAGTTTAGTGTTTTAAGACTGCTGCAGTCTTTATTTTGTACATTGATATTTTGAGAAATAGGTATGTTGGGATGGGTTAAGAAGACATAAATGTAGAACAGCGGCACTGTTTGGAGACAGTGGGGTAGACTGGATATTGGTCCCTTTTTTGAAAGGACAACCAATCTCTTTAATGGGAGGCTGAAAATCTCCTTTATGCTTGCTTATGTAGTGAAGGTGTCTAGGAACTGAGTTTTCAAGTGTTATGATTGCTTGGGGTTTCATAATGTGATACAGCTCCAGCTGTATGATGGCCCTTTTGTGGCATTTTAAGCTGGGTAGAAACTGAATGTTGGTAACAGACCTTTTGGAGTTGTTCGTGGGAGATACCACATCTCGTCTTAATAATTTCATTAATGGTCTGCAGGAGAGAATAGATCATAAATCAGAGATGCTCAGAAGAGAAGTTGTGAACAGCAGTCTGAGAGAATTTTTCAAAATGGAATTAGTCTAAGAAGGAAGAATTCAGGAAGGTGGTAGACTTCTCATGGTGACAAGAAGCCATCACATGGGAAATATGTGAAGTGAAAGGGTGAATCTCATAAGTTAGAGCAGCTTCAGAATGAAAGCAGGGAGAAATATATTGACAGAGTATTACATGGCTGAAACAGATGAAGATTAGAATGAATCTTTAACCTTGCTCCAAAAATAAAAAAAACACAGTGGCAGGTAAGTCTTTGGGAATTACAGAGGAAAGGTTGCATGATTGATTGGGCAGCTGTGAAATACCAGTCTGGCAGAGGACTGAAGTGGAATGATTCAAGAAATACCACTGAAAAAAAGATTAAGGGAAGAGAAAGTGATCTAGGATTGAATGTGCAAACTCAAGCAGATGGTCGTATTACTGACAGCCTCCTGAGTCTGCTTGCAAGATACAAGACTGAGGGCTGGTGAACTTTTCTGATGTATTCTTGCGTGAAAGGGGCAATGCAGAGGGGAGGTTTTCACAGTCTGAGTTGGAGTGAGAGGGCCTCATCCACAAGAGAGGCATGTTGTCAGAACCTTCTTTCTCTGTGGAACCTGTTAGTAGGGTAAGAGGAATACACAAAAAGGAATGTGTTCAGCTTGAGTCCAAGTATTGTGTGACCTTGAACAAATTATTTGTTTTAACATGTGCTTCTGTTCTCCAGCTGAGATTAATGAACTCTTTCTCAGAAAAGTGTTGTAAAACTAAAACCCTTCAGTGATTATTTTCAGATACAGCATTTTCAGATACTGGTGAGAGTCTGGATTTATTAGCTTGGACTGAGCACCACAGGGTTATAAGATACTTGGCATTTGTTTAGAGGCGGCTTGTTAACTTCCTGACTCAGATTATAGATCTAATCTTGTGTTTGCCTGCAGAATCTTGTGGACACCTTTTCTAGCATGCTCTCACCTCTGTCTTTACTGGTACTGTTATTCACACCAGCGAGATCAAATATAGCATAGATATGTCCCATGCTGTAATCACACCATTGCAGAAGAGATGTAGCCTGGAACTAGTGAGTGAGGGTGTAATACAATAGAATTCTTATCAAATTCCTAAAATAAGTGGACTTATATCAGAGATAAATTTGACATACTGGGGCTGTTAAGAAGCTGAAATCAGCCCACTAGCTGTTTTCGGTTTAATTTGGTATTCATAATTTATTGCAGATGTTTTCCACCACTCCTCTGTCAACCGTGTCAGATGCAGAGTTAGCCATTACTAACTATGGTTACAGACAGATAAATTTATTATTAGACACTGACAGCTGAAAGTGGCATTTTTTAGGATTGTAGGACCACAGAAGCTAATTGGTGAGAAATAACGAGTCATCTCAATTGGAAATATGTTCATTTGCAGACATATTTTTAGTAGAACTCAATCAAGAGCATACTAGCACATGCGTACACAAGACCATTGAATGCTGAAACCAAATTTGACATAATTTCATGCTGGCTTGGTGGAATAAAGAGCCAGAAGAGGAAGTTTTGAGATTACACGTAGACAGTACATCTGTTTTCAGTGTTGTGTGCATGTTTGATATCACTAGTGAGTAGCATATTTGAGGAGGTGGTTAGCATGTGCAACTGAAGGGTACAGACACCTACAATATCATTGCAGTGCCTGGTCAGATCAAACTCTGTAGTACATTTGTTTCTCCATGAAGCACTTTGCAGAGCACAGAAGGTGCTCTTGTTATCTGAGTGTGCTGGAGCCACTCATTCAGATTTGTTCGTTGCCTTCTGATCGTGCGCTTTGTTTCCCTCTGGTGGCTGTGGAACCCGTAGACTGGGATGTGCACTGTGCCTGAGACACTCTGCTCAGTGTTGATGTGCAAGTCCTAGATAAACTCTGCTCTGCCATATAGCGTCGCTCTATTCAGGTGGTGCCTAACAAGTTTTTTGCCTTGTACATAGTGATTGTTTTCTGACAGGCTCTTTCTATCATTGTCCTTTGGTGAACACTTTTTCTGACAAGTGCTGAGTATGAATCTACATGATTCAAGATGTTTCGTGGGTTGTTTTTTTTGTTTGTTTGGTTTTTTTTCTACTGCTACATGTCTTTAGTACTGCAGATCACCATGACTTTGCTGTAATCTTGCAAAATTATTTTGATGACTAAGTTAGAGCTTTTTGGGGATGGAGAAGGAGATAATGTGGTTATTGTACTAGCAGCCTGCTTCATAGTACTGTATCAAGAACTACCAGCTAGTCTGGTCCTCTGGAATTCCATCTATTCCGCGTGGGGTTTTCGGTCTCAAAGGATAATTCCATTGGAATAATGTTGAATTCTTATGAAATTACTCCTCCTACAGGATAAAACTAAAACATGTACAGTAAAATGTGTCCAGACTATTTAGAATTGTGAGACCAAAAAAGTCATCTCTCTTCCTTCTCATCCGAAGGCAAGTTCAGCTATGCATAAATCCTCCTGACAGAGGTTTTCTTGAGTGGTTTTTATAGCCTTATGATGGTGAAGATTCTAAACTGGTCTGTGAAAATTCTCTGCTATCCTCAGAAAACTTTTCCCCAACTGTCTAATACTAATTTTCTTAATGCAATGAGGAACAGTATTACTTGTCCTCTATGCCATGTTTTATTGACGACAATATCATATACTTGACACTGTTGCCATGTTTCCTCACAGTCTAAGCAAACTGCATCCCAACAGTTTTTCTGGATCTTACCTGTTTTTCTGTAGGTATCATCAGTCTTGTTGCTCTCTGTACTTTCTGTTTTTGAAACGAAGGGCCAAAATGGCTATTTCACTTGAGCTGAAGCCTTACCAGTGTTGAGTGTAAAGTCAAAGGATCACTTCTCTACAGCACCTTTGTCTTTTCATTGCCTTTGATCCTTCGTCATTGCCTGAGAGAGGTGCGCTGCGCTAAGGTTGTCCTCAGTTCCTTATAGGTTGTTCTCCCTTAAGAGAGTCTGAACACTAATTCCTGCCAGCCAAGGACATTACTATTGTTATTTTACTATTTACTATTATGACGGTCATCTTTTACCAAGAAGATAGTGGAGTTGTGCTTCTAGCTCAGACACAGTAATTGGAAGTTTGGGTCCTTTTCTTACCTCTGTCACAGGTTTCCTGTGCATTCAGATGTCAGAAGCTCTAGAGTCATCTCCCTAATAGAGTGGTATTTCAAAATAGAGTTTGGTAGTTTGTTGAAGACACTGGTTGATATGTCAAGAATAGAATTAGCAGTTAAAGTAATCCTACGCTCTGAGCATTTGTTTTGTTGGTATCTCCCATAGGATTGTTGAAAAGATATTTAATTGCTGCTGGTCATAGTTCAGCGCCTTAGAATGTACATGTTACGGTGCCTGAGAATGGTCACATAGGAAGTAGGGCTTCTCCTTCCAAAAAGGTGACGGGATCAAAAGCCCAACTGAAGTGCATCTACACCAATACACACAGCATGGGCAACAAACAGGAGGAGCTGGAAGCCATTGTGCAGCAGGAAAACTATGACATAGTTGCTATGACAGAAACATGGTGGAATGACTCACACAACTGGAGCGATGCAATGGATAGCTATAAACTCTTGAGAAGGGATAGGCAAGGAAGAAGACATGGTGGGGTAGCCCTGTATGTTAGGGAGTGTTTTGATTG
>VYZW01016307.1:8459-52746 GCA_013401315.1 Balaeniceps rex | reverse complement strand
AAAAGTGGGTTAATCAAACAAAAGCCAAGATTCCTTAAATAGTAAAACAGTAGGCTACCAAACAAAACACATGTACTAAATAAAAATGAGAAAATAATGGACAGAAATACCCAAATAATTTTTTAAAAAATCCTGATTTGAAAGAACCATCTCTTTCAAGTAAAAATTCAACAAAAGAGTTGAATCCTCCCTGCTTACCTATTTGTATGAATCAGAGGGCCTGCCATGTGCAAATATGTTTGAGGACTTTTTATAATCTACATACACAGTGATGTCTATATCAGTCAGTTGGACAGTGCCGAGGCATGGGTGCTGGCATTTATATTGCTTAATTGTTAGAACAGTGACTGGTATGCTTTTTGGTAAGGACTAACTAGTACTCTCCCAAACAATTTCTGGGCACATTTGGGGAATTAGGCCAGTCTAGGACACTTTTCACTAGGTGCTTTGGATATGGCCTCCTCGCTTTAGGGGCACAGAGAGTATAACTAGGAATATGGCAAGACCATGCGACTTGACCTCAGGGCTGGAGGTCCTGGAGTACAGACTTTGTACTGTTTGATTTACTAGTGTAAATGTAGCTATTGTGTTTATTTGCCTAACTGGTTGGTGAATGCATGTTTTCAGCAATCACTCTAAACTTCACCTACAGAGTAGCTGTAGTTATGTAGTAGCTCTGGCTCTGGCGAGGTATGGCTTACTAACGTAAGCAGCAGACATGCCTGAGTTCAGCTCCAGGTGTTCCTGGTTTGAGCCATAGTATTTCAAGCTAGAAGATAGCCAGCACACCAAATACTCATTCTCTGGATTTTTAAGAGTTTTCAGAAGCTTGGGATGAATTGACTTACTGTGATGAACCCCCTTCTCATCCTCTTCTTCCTCCCTTTCCAGTCTGGGGGGATCCAACATTGACTAAGTTTTGTGTCTGGAGTCTGTAACAACCCATCTGGATTTGGACCCTCTGTGGATTTGCACAAAGGGGACCTTGTGACACATGCTCACTTGGGCATATACTCACTCAGTTACAATTTGTGAAAATGATCTATTATGATATATAAAGTGATCTGTTTTTCATACAATAGTGATGTCATAAGAAAATCACCACTTTGCACATTTTATTTATTCCAGACAGCAATGATTTTCCTTTAGTACTTTAAAGTAGACTTTCTTCCCAGAAGTTATGTAAGAGAGAAAATAAATAAAAAGAGAGAATAAAATACTGCAGTTTGCTGAACTATTGCAAAGAGAAAACATAGTGGAGTCAGAAATTCTGGAAGGTGAGATGTTGATCATTCTGAACCAGACACCTGTGTTAATCACAGCTTCCAAAGGTGGTGTATTAAACCTCTGGCTTTTAAAAGTTGCTCAAACAAACTGGTGTGATTCTTCAGATACATTTTTGCAGGCAGGAAGTGCAACACAGTGAATGCTGAGCTGACCTGAACATTCAACAGGCTTTAATGAGAATACACTTACCACCAAGCAGATACTGTGTTTCTTTATGTTATTTTAAAGCAGTTGCTTTTGTAAAGTTTGCATACAGTAGCTCTTAATGTTTACCTTTTGCTTTTTAGGGTGTTTTTCTTTTTGCTGGTTACTGTTCATTTTTTATCAATGCATTGCTCTTTTTACAAGTCCCTTTTAGTATGAGTTTTTATGACAGGATAAAGTACTGAAGTTTTGCCATTACCTTTAGGGTGATCCAGGCTGTGCTATTTTTACAAGTTGGCCACCAACGCTTTGTGAGGAAACACAAAAGTAAAGCATGCGTGCGAGATACTGAGCAGCACAAAAGTTGACTGATGGGTGTCATACTTGTCTTAGAAAGAGTGTTTGGCTCAAGTCGGATCTGCATGACTTTACTGGGTCAGAATAATTAAGTCAGTTGCATAAACGTGGCAGTATTGGTCTGACTAAAAACATTTAACTGGAAATAAAAAGTAGTCCCCAAGTTGGCCATGCTTGCCTTATATAAGCAATGTGCATAATAGCTTAATGGGTTTAGTTTTCACACTGTACTTTAGATATCAAGTATGCAATAAATGTTTTCACACACTGCCAAAATGTACTGGATGAAAAATATACTTTAGTATTTTATCTGACAAAAGGTTGTTATCTATTTTGTACGATATATTACATTTTTGAATAAGAGCACCATTGTAATTTATTGGGAAAAGCTGATTTATTTTATAAATGTAACATTATTTTTGTAAACTTAATTATGAAAAATCAAAAATGATTAGCTTTGTTAAATATTAAATTATAATGAGATGTAACTTTATATGTTTGAACTCTGATACCAAGTTTTTGTGTTGAGCATTTGGAATTGAAATGGTTGCTTGAAATATTTCAAATGGACTGTTTTTCATCAAAGCTCAATAAAGAAGAATGAATGATCCAAATGACACATTTGCCTTTTGGTAATTTTGTGACTATTTACATAAACAATGACAATGCTTTATATTGCTTATGTTATGAATAAGTATAAAACTGAAACATGCCTTCATCTCTACAGTATTCACAGCATCACAGAGTGGCTGAGGTTGAAAGGGACCTCTGGAGGTCATCTTGTCCAACCCCCCTGCTCAAGCAGGATATTGAAATCATATGAAAGAATATGATGGCAACATTTTAGTTGATTCTACTGTAACATGGCGAAGTATTACACGGCTATGGTTTTCAATTTTTTGTTCTGACTCAGAAAAGAATTGAAGCACATGCTTAATTCCATCTGTGTTTAAAATGAAGCATATGTTCAACAGCCTTTTTTTTTTTTTTCTGATCAGGGATAACTTAACGAATCGCCCCCTTTGGTTGCTTAGTGCATTGATATTTAGGCTAATTTATTTGCAACTACGCAGTTATTTATTTTGTAGATACAGACTTTGAAAACTTCAGAAAGATTCTTTAAGACATATTTTTTTAGATAACCAGTGTCTCCTCAGCCTTGGAAATTATGTTCAGTTGTATGTCTCCTTTGAGTAGATTTTGAATAGAGGTGTTTTGTTTTGTTTGTTTGTTTTTTTATTGGGGGGTGGTAATAACACAATGAATTGGGCTGTTTGCTTTTGCTCACGTGTTCTACTCTGGAGTGCAGTGCTGCAGGGCGAAGATGCCGTGGGAGGCAGAAGAGGCTTTTCTTCTGAATGCTGGATATCTTCAGGTTCCTTTGAGAAACTTGTGTCTGTGGCTGATTACTCTAGGTGAAGGATTTCTCTGCCCTTTACTTGTAAATGCTGACTTGGGTGAAGGAATTTAATGATTTTAGGGAACAGAAGAGATTTTTTTTTCAGCCTACAATGGAGAAAACATGGAAAACCTCCTACATCTTCAATGCCATGAAGTGCTGACAGACTCTTCTTTAAGGATTTCCATAAATCAACTTTATAAACAGCTCCAATAGGTGAATTGGGAGTGTATATTTTAGAGAGAGAGATGGATATATTAGCTTTCAATTCTAATCATTGTACAAAAATCCTCCCAGCTAAGGAATTCTGAATGTGGGTGAAGGTATTTATTGAGTTCCAAGAACCTTCTGCAACAGAAAATTTAACATTCTCAGAATATAGGAAGAAAATCCGTTACAGCTCTTGGTTAATATTTGTATACTTGGCAGTTCTGTTTTCACCTGAAGGATGTCTGCCAGTCTGTAACTGACTAAAATTTTTTATGTCTTTCCGACAGACTATTTCTAGTTGTGCACCTCCAATATTTGTGTTACTTACGTAAATTATATAGAAAGAAAATATTTAGCTCCACATTTTCCGGTAAGTCTTTCATAAATCTTCTGTATTGATTTGCAAATGTCTACATTTTTCATGTTGTCCCTGATGTAGAGCCATTAGCTTTCTTCTTTCCCTTTATTCTTCCTAGGAAAAAAAAAAAGAAATAAAAAAAATATTTACCCCCAAATTTAAAGTAATTTCGTTAACAGGTTTCTTTCTCTTCTGTTGGTTTTGTAATATAAAAAGAAAGGAACATAGTTGTCATCAAGGCTGGCATTGATCACTACCTTCTTCTGATTCCTTATTGTCTTGTGGCAAATCCAAATATTTTCATTAATTGGAAAGTTTACTTGTAAATAAAGAGCCCTCTGTGAAGTCAAAATAGAAATTTGATTACAGAGAGGAGTAAAGGTGTTGAACTGCAGGAAATATATTTTCAAAAACCTCTTCCGTAAAAATTAAATTAAAATGCATGCCTGATTTCTAATCAAAATTATAAATATTTCTATGAAAGGGTAAGAAACTTAAAGACAGAAATGAAACATAAAGACTTATACAGTGAAAAAGAATTTCTGTCTTCTATCACAAGATGGAAAGAGGCAAATCATTCTTATTGAATACCAGCATACCTAAATAGCCTCTAAACAGGATGGGCAAAATCTCATCACCATGGGGGAGCAAGTATGTTATGCCTAAAAAATGTTCTTATGACAACGATGTCTATTCCTTAATGTTGTGGTGGAGCTACGATTGCTACTGACATTATCTGGTAGTTCATCTGAGCTAAGTGTCAGTCAAAGATGCCACATCGACACTAGATTTACTGGTGGGGCTGAGAGGGTTGTCACCTCCTCACTAACAGTGCCTGATGAGACAGCTGTTCCAGGTCACATAATGATGGTACGGCCTTGCACTAGAACAGAGCTCTTAATTGCAAGTACTGATGATTCTGGGCCTGACACCACTTTTTCCTTTTGCAAGGGTGAATGCCACTGATGTCTAACATGTTGAGGTGTGTTTCATGGGGTGAACAGCAGCAAGTGTTGAAGATTTTTCCTTTAGCCAATCTGATCAAGGGGTGGTTTCACCTGAAGCTTAGACACTGTGCTCTGAGATTAGAGAGGGAAGCGTAGAAATCTGCATTTTAAAAATTTCTTTGACTTGGATCTGAATAGCACTAGCTGGTCTCTTTGTGTCTTATTGTAGCAAGAGGGCACACTTTGAATGGTTGAGAACCTCACGTGTCTGATTAGGCTCATGGGCTTTGTGGGGTTTGGCCTCCCACACAACTACTTCTGCCGTTTTGTTAGCAGGTTGACCAAACAGACAGCAGTTGCTATTTCAGTTTTAGAATCCTGATTGTCTTCAAGGAAATATAGCAACAAAGATTGCTCAGGACATGTTTCTCTGGGAGTTAAATTACCTTAAGAAGCTAAAGGAGATAGTAGGTGGTTAGAGAAAAATATTTTAACAGCGTATATGACAAGGTGTACTACAGTTTTTCAAGGGAATTTAGTGAATGGAGGAAGGAAAGAAGGCCTGCGCAAATCTGATAGCACCATCAATTCCATGAAGAGATTATGAGAACCTCTACAGTGGAGGCATACGATCAGGCAGCTTTGCTCAATATAGTTTGGTTTATGGTCCAGTATATCACCTGTACATTGCAAACATCAGAGTAAGTTGGAAGAGCTGATTCATTTGCAATTGTTCTTGAGCAGCTCATGAAACTTATCGCAGCAAGTTAGCATGCCCTCAGGTGTCCACAGACAGTTTGTTGGCTCTCCATAGGGCTGCAGTGCAGGGAGGCTTGGGCACATTCCGCATCACTGCTCAGAGACACTTCCTCTAAGTATTATTTAAACACATTCCTTATCAATAGACTGTAATACCATGGGAGTGAAACGGGACCCTTCATGTAGTCCATGGCAGTGCTTACTGTCACCAATCCCCTTTTATCATTGTGTCTTGCTGCACGTGGCACAGCTGAACCTGCCAGTTGCATCACCTGCTCTACATGTGCACATGTCCTGACCACTTTTCCTGGAGCAGCTCTGCAATTAACCCCACTCTGGGAACACTGCAACAGTGAGCACCCAGCTGATGCTACGATGCCAACAGTCAGTCACCTTACAAAGTGATCATGGTAGCAGCTGATCCATTATGCTGTTATGCATTATTTCATGCTTCTCACAAGCCAACTGAGATGAGATAAAAGTTTGGTCAAGTTTTTAGTTGTGTACAGAGGCAATGTTTCAGTTTGATACAGCTTGATGTGGGGGGGGACATTGCCACCAAGGATGAGAAAAGGCTGAGGTACTTAATGCCTTCTTTACCTCAGTCTTTAATAGTCAGACCAGTTATTCCCAGGGTATTCGGCCCCCTGAGCTGGAAGATAGGACAAGGAGCAGAATAAACCCCCCATAATCCAGGAGGAAGCAGTTAGCAACCTGCTATGCCACCTGAACACTCACAAGTCTATGGGGCCAGATGGGATCCACCCAAGAGTACTGAGGAAGCTGGCAGAGGAGCTTGCCAAGCCACTCTCCATCATTTATCAGCAGTCCTGGTTAGCAGGGGAGGTCCCAGATGATTGGAAGCTTGCCAATGTGACGCCCATCTACAAGGGCCGGAAGGAGGATCTGGGGAACTACAGGCCTGTCAGCCTGACCTTGGTACCGGGGAAGATTACGGAGCGGTTCATCTTGAGTGCGCTCAACAGGCATGTGCAGGTCAACCAGGATTCAGGCCCAGCCAGCATGGGTTCATGAAAGGCAGGTCCTGCTTGACCAACCTGATCTCCTTCTGTGACCAGGTGACCCACCTAGTGGATGAGGGAAATGCTGTGGATGTTATCTACCTGGACTTTAGTAAGGCCTTCGACACTGTCTCCCACAGCATTCTCCTAGAGAAGCTGGCGGCTCATGGCTTAGACAGGTGTACTCTTCGCTGGGTAAAAAACTGGCTGGATGGCCGAGCCCAGAGAGTTGTGGTGAATGGAGTTAAATACAGTTGGTGACCAGTCACAAGTGGTGTTCCCCAGGGCTCAGTTTTGGGGCCAGTCTTGTTTAATATCTTTATCAATGATCTGGATAAAGGGATTGAGTGTGCCATCAGTAAGTTTGCAGATGACACCAAGTTGGGTGGAGTGTCGATCTGTTTGAGGGTAGGAAGGCTCTGCAGAGGGATCTGGACAGGCTGGATTGATGGGCTGAGGTCAATTGCATGAGGTTTAACAAGGCCAAGTGCCAGGTCCAGCACCTGGGTCACAACAACCCCATGCAACACTACAGGCTTGGGGAAGAGTGGCTGGAAAGCTGCCCAGCGGAAAAGGACCTGGGGGTGCTGGTTGATGGCTGGCTGAATATGAGCCAGCAGTGTGCCCAGGTGGCCAAGAAGGCCAACAGCATCCTGGCTTGTATCAGGAATAATGTGGCCAGCAAGAGTAGGGAAGTGATCGTGCCCCTGTACTCAGCACTGGTGAGGTCACACCTCGAATACCATGTTCAGTTTTGGGCCCCTCACTACAAGAACAACGTTGAGTTGCTGGAGTGTGTCCAGAGAGAAGGGCAACAAAGCTGGTGAAGGGTCTGGAGAACAAGTCTTATGAATGGCTGAGGGAACTGGGATTATTTAGTCTGGAGAAGAGGAGGCTCAGGCAACCTTATCACTCCCTACAACTACCTGAAAGGAGGTTGTACTGAGATGGGTGTTGGTCTCTTCTCCCAGGTAACAAGCAATAGGATGAGAGGAAATGGCCTCAAGTTGTGTCAGGGGAGGTTTAGATTGGATATTAGGAAAAATTTCTTTACTGAAAGAGTGGTCAAGCATTGGAACAGGCTGCCCAGAGAGGTGGTGGAGTCACCATACCTGGAGGTGTTCAAAAAACGTGTAGACATGGCACTTTGGGACAGGGTTTAGTAGGCATGGTAGTGTTGAGTCTTTTCCAACCTTAATGATTCGATTCTGTTCTGTTCTGTTCTATTCTATTCTATTCTATTCTGTTCTATTCTATTTTATTCTAACTTTGGAGTAAAGAAAAGCACTGGAGCTGTCACCTTCACAAGTAGCATCAACCACTTGATCTGCAGAGTGCTTGTGTCACCTATTAGAATGGCCCCTATTTCCTGTCTTCTTGAAATAAAACAACTAAATACATTGGATTACAACTGCTATCTAGCTAAAAGTGCGCCAAATTCATAGAAACACAGTTGTGAGATCATATAAAACTTTCTCTTTTAGTCTATGCGTTTTGCTGCTTAAATGAAATGGTGCAGCTTATGTTACATTTTGATCAGCAAGCAGTTTTTTCCCCCATGTTTTTTTGACCCCCATCACAATTGAATGAATTTTCATGAATATGACTGCCCAACAAAGCATCCTGTTTTTCAGATGCCTGCCTTTTGTAATTTAAATAATGCAAGCATATGAACATAGAGATTTTGCATTAAGAGGAAAAGGCAATCTCATCAAAAGAGTTTATTCAATATATTTCCAACATCATCTATTCCAAGATATAATTAAGATTACCATGGCCCAAGACTAATTTGCTGTGGTTTCCAAAAAGTGGAGCAGATAGCAATTGTAATAGAGGACAGGAATTTTCCATATAAAATTTTTCACTGTCATATTAGATTTTTTAATGAGCATTAGTCTTGATCAGAAATGTAATAAAATGGAACAATACTCAAAAATATGCAGACAGATGTATTATAAAATAGAAAAGTTTATGTATTTAATTTAGGTACTGTGAAGTACACTTTTCTTTTGCAACATGAACATTAATATCCATTTTTTATCTGAACAGCAAAATCACAATTTAACTGTAACGTGATCTGTCCTGTATTTTAATATGGGTTTTTTTGCAGGTTGATTAAAATTGCATCGTGTGATTAAATACATAGAGGCAGATATTCCATCCCTGTGACACTGTGCCTGTTCAGAGACTGACAGCCTGAGGTGCTTCTCATTAACCAACAAATAATTTGAAAATGAAAATAGGGATGGAGTCCTTCTGGAGGGCAGGAGAGGAATCCACGTCTCCCTGATCATGGGGAAGGCACTGTTGGAGCTTTCAGCTTTTGACTTACACCTGCTTAAGGAGAAATTTGCACTTTGAAGATAGGGGTAATAGTGGAAAAAAATCCCTTAAAAAAATAAAGTGTTGTTAGTCTCAAGGGTACCCAATTAGAGAAGATAGATTCAGGAAGGCTTGATGATCACAGAAGGGCAGTCAGCCAAGGAACTAATACAGCAGTATTGCCTTTTGCAATGCCTCAGCTTCTGGAGGTATATGAGTATGTGGAAAGGAATCTTTCTTTTGTCATGGTCAGAGAAAGCTTCAAGGCATCATGGTTAACAGAGAACCTCCTCAAACAATGACATTTACCCACAGAATAATCAGAAGGGATATTATTTTGATTTGGAAATAGTTCGGCTTACTGATTTTTTATACAAGTCAATCTTTCTGGTATTTTGCATGCTCTTTTCAGATTTTAAATGCTTGGAATTGACCATGCTATGTCAGGTGTCACCTTCATGTTCTGCCTGGTGGGGGGGAGTGGAAGCAGTGAATGAAGACAATAAAAGGGCCAAAAAAACCCCCAAGCAGTGGGAACTCTCAGACCCAAAGAATACGCCTCCAGCAGCACACTAAATAGGCGCATGGGACCTACTTCAACTAAAGCATGTGAATGGAACTATTTGCTCAAATTACTGTCTTCGACCCTAATAATATCATTTGCTGGTGATAAAGGTTCTTTAGTGTAATAACTATTAATTGTGTTGCTCTGTCCTCTCTCTCACCTGAATATTATCTTTCCCAGAGTAAGAGTCCTTATTTATTTACAGTTTAATTTATATTGAATCCTGTGACTGAGAATCCTTGAACCCATCAAGCTTACAGCACTTGTGTTGTCACACTGCTAGCCCCATTTCATGTGAGCTCAGGCTGAGTTTCCTGGGGCAAAAAAAAGCACCCACTAGAATAACTAGAAAGGGCAAGAGAAAACAGCAGCAGATACAGAAGGATGCGGAGCATGCTGTCATTTCTGTTACTCACTGCTGCTGAACTCACTCACTACCTACTGTTTATGACCTCTGAACATGTTAGCAACTGCACGGTAGTTCCTCATGTCACAGGGAGACATACGGTGACACAAAGGTCTATATGCTGCCACTCATTTTCTCTGTGCAATCTACATCTGGATCGTTATGGGGAGTGTTTGGAAGGTTGTAAGCACAGTTATTTCATCCCATTCTTTTGTTTAAAAAGCATAAATGCATGAGTCATCCTTTGCCTCTTTGCACTTTATTTCATTCATAAATACTGATGCTGAAGTATTCGTAAAAATGTAACATTTAGACCAGATCTTAGCTGATGCATTTCACTTTCTCTGCCACTCACCTTACTAAAATCAGTTTTCAGCAGTGTTCATTTTCTAATACCACTCAGTTTTATTGCAAGGTAGTTTAAGATTTTAATCTAAGTTCATGACATGTGACTATGGGACGGTAATGAGGAATACCAGTATTTCTGTAAATGAGGTATTATTGCAGTCAGAGTGTGTGCTACAATGCTTTATCACTGCTCTTCTCTGAAGTTCTGTAATTTGGGTGCAATGTGTATTACAGGTTAATCCCCAGTACACACAAACCAATTCACCAATTTAAACCTCATTATTTCCTGTCGCTTTGCTTTAAACTACAACCAGCACAGGAGACAAAGCTGTGCCCATTGTCCACTATCATTTACTTTATATATGGAGTCACTGAGAGTTATTTGTTGACCTTTGAAGTAGAGTGTCAAGCTCCTTTAATATTCTTTCATTTCAGGTGATGAGGAATACAACTGAGAGTGCTCGGTCAGTCCCACGTGACTTGCGTCCTCCGTGGTAATGAGGCTAAGTGGTGCAGATGACCCCTAATGTAAGAAGGGAACAGCAGAGTGCCTGCTCCAGCATGTCTGTAGGGCTACATCACACTGTAACTGGAAGGGAGTTACTTTCTGCTTCTTTTTCTGTGGAATAAAGACAGCTCAGCCTCCACTAAAGCTGCTACTCCATTGCAATGATTCTTATTCATGTATTAGGCATTTTGCTTTTTTATATGAAAAATATTACAGTGCAATATTATGACACAATACAAAACATTACAGTATTATTGGAAGAAAAATTTTGTTAAAGAACACAGCAAGCCTACCTTGGAGTTTGATCAAACTCTGTGGTGTAAGTAAGCAAACTTGAGGAAAGATAGCAGGGGTTCTATTACCTCTGTTCATACAGAAATTAGGACTATCTGGGTATCACTCACTAATGTAACCTAGTGTACACGAGTAAGCAGCCGCCTTCAGGGCATGAGGTAGAGCTCTTTGGGCTGGGCTGCTAAGACATTTGAGATAGATACAATCTGAAAAAACACTTAGCACTCTGACCCGATCCAACAGAGCACTTAAGCAATGCTTAACTTCAGAGTCATGGCTGACTTCATTGGAGCTGCTTATAGGTTTAAAGCGCACTCTGGCATGCTGTGC
Source organism: Balaeniceps rex (assembly GCA_013401315.1). Lineage (NCBI taxonomy): Eukaryota > Metazoa > Chordata > Aves > Pelecaniformes > Balaenicipitidae > Balaeniceps > Balaeniceps rex. The sequence continues at coordinate 41,490 of VYZW01016307.1, read as the reverse complement.
CGTGTAGGGACAGGCAGTATGTCACTGCATGCCACCCTGCAGAACAGAAAATAGCGCAGTCTTGCAGCCCATCATACAAATTATTGCTACTTCAGCCACCGTATTTTAAAAAACACAACCACTTTCAACAGAACAGCTGCTCTCTCCAATTCACAGGAAACAGTTTAAGAAGACAAGATGCAGACTGAGCTAAGTGTCCTGTATCAATTGCAAAGGCTCCTGCACCTCCTCATCATTTTGAATACAAAATTAATCACAGATGGAGAATTCTGATTTTTATGCCTGGACATTGGTAAGAGTTTTGAAGGGAGCAAGTAGTTCTTTCCAACTGCATATAAAGTGTTGGCCATCAGCTGGATAGAAACTTTTGTCCTATCACAAAGCTACTCTTGCAAGTAGAGTTACACTCACATCCATGCAGCAAGGTCTGTGACTGAATGGACTATGAGAGTCTTCACTATGTTCTAACACCTTTGGACACAGTCCCCCTCAAAATGAATCTAGTGATGGGAACTCTGCGCTATAGCTAATATGTGAATCTAAGCTTTGGCACCAATCTTCAAAGCTATTTTGGCACCTAACTGCTACTGAAATCAATGGAAGTTGGGTACCTAAATAGTAATTAAGTGCCCATGTGTCTCTCAGGATCTGTGCCTTTGATCTCAAAATCTGTCAGTCTAGCTCATTACAAGCTCTACATTTACTTTAAAAAATATACGAAGTATGAATTAAGGATAAGATTAATTAATAGTGGCATTAACTGTAGCAAAGCAAAGAGATAGATTGCACTGACAGAGAAACTAGAAAGGATAATGGATTTAATGGCATGTGTTCTAATGGAAAAAAATAACGTACTGCATGAGACTGTCATATCTGAAAAAAATGTGGCTACCATTTACAGTTCATATAGGGACAAAAAGGTTTATACACTAGCAGTATATAAATCACTGAAAAGAGTAAGCTGAGATCTTTATAGTAGCAGTGATATATTTTCCCTTGTGGAAGCCCTAGCCCAATTTTGTATCTACAGAATCTCTCTCTGGCTCAAGGGGCTGACCTATCTCAAACAGCCAGCACTGGGGAGAGATGCATCCTGAGTGGAGACACTCAGTCTCTCTGAGCAAACATCCTTTGAGGAACAAGCATGAAACCTCTTGTCTTCATTTGCTACTGAATGACACAGGGAACTCATCATTTAGCCTACTATAGTGCTGCCATGGTTATCATTTAAAGTATGTCCCCGAGCAGGGTAAGGACAGACCCCCTAAATCAAGACTGAGAATGTGACCAGTGGGCAGTGAGCCAGAAAGTTAAACATACCTAGTCTAGATATCTTTACATCGGAATTCTCATGTGTGCTAACCACTGAGCTAGCAACTAAAAGGCAGAACTGGATGTTGCCTCCTTCTTCATCCCTTTTCTTGACCAGGCTGTGGATCTCCATGAGGAAACTTGATCAAGTTCAAAGCTACTGAAGCTCAGATGCTTCTGACAGTGCATGCAAGTAAAAATTTAGGACCTTTTTTATGGGACCTTGGTGTTAGCCAGAGAAGAATTTTGAGGATGGCAGCTGAGACCTCAGCCCCTCTTTGGTCCTATCTATATGCAGTGATGCAGGATGATACTGCGACCTCTGAGCCACCTTTGGGTTCTCACTGGCATGCCAGCTGTCATACTGCAAGCATTATACCTGTGTCAGTACAACATTAAGCTCAAAGTTATAATGCACTGATATGGCTAAACTGCCTTCAGACCCAAGCTAGCATTTCCAGGTATGTCTGTGCTAACTTGGTATTTCTCACCTATGCTGCACTGTGCAGGGCAAGCATGTATTTCTGTTGGATCCCTTTGTAGACCTAGTTTTCAGTGCTTTCTTCAGAGGATTCTTTGTCACTTCTCTGAGTCTGACTTCTTAATTAATCCAGATGATTACATCTACATGGCAGAGGAAGTAAGTAAATCTAAAGATTAAATACACTTGAATATGATAACTGTTATACAAATTTATAGTCAAGCTGATATAGAATACAATACATGATGGCAGCAATAATTTTACCTGGAAATGGTGTCGTGAAATCTGTGAGACTTAAGGGGGGATGGGTTTTCATCCTAAGTGCTCAGAAGTAGGAAGTAGGTGCCTAAGTCTGATGGCTGCAATTGGTCCCACCTTACTGTTAAATCCCAATTGCACTTTTTCTGCCAGTTCAAAAATTGTGGGGGGAATAAAAGAGAAAAAAAAAGGAAGCCTTTACAATGATATTAAAATGAATGGTTTCAGTTCCATGTTCCCATTGCATTCGATTTAAGCAGCTGGATAGTGAAGAAATGGCTAAGGAACAAATTGCTGATACATGGGCCAGATCTCCAGGTATCATGGCTAAGTGCACGGTCCAATTTGGGGAGGGAGGGAACGTACAGGAAGAGGAACTTGTACCTAAGCCCTCCCCTCATCCTGGGGCTGCTGTGTGCAGGGCCAGCCCTCAGGCACAGGTTGGAGCAGCCCTGAGGCTACCTTGCTAAGTAGACAGATCCCTCTGCAAGTGCAAGATTACTCCCAGAAGAATGTTATCGACTGCTGTGTTCAATTTGTTTTTAAATGTTTCATGTACTAATTGAGCTTCTATTACTTACCAGCTGAAATATCATTTGACCTCCCTGTTAGGGAACACAGTCTTGTTCCAGTTTCCTGACAATTGTCATTGTGTAATTAACCACCACCACCAAAAAATAAGTGGCTGCAGAATGAATTCTACTGATTGCATTTGCTGTGTGGGAGTGATCAGGTAAATATAGTGCTGCAGCTGATTTTTTCAAGCAACAAAACTATGAAATGCTTCAGGGCACCAATGAAAATAGGCAGAAACCAGAACCTAGGACAAACTGGGAATAATAGTCCCCAGTGAATTACTTGTTCAAATGCCCTAACTCATGCTAGTAATAGAAAAAATAGTGGGCAACAGTATATGGTCTTCATAATTATTTACTAAATCTCAGAATACTTGAAAGATGAGGTAACAAAGGAAGAGGAAGGTGATTTAAAGGGTTCCTACCAGAATCACTCTGGAAAATATTCAGTTGACTGGTGGGCTTGTGTTTCCAGTAAGTATATACTGACTGAAAGAATCCCTTCTTTCCTTCCATTTGTTTCTTCTGTAGTAGTTAATGCATCTTAAAACACTTCTTTATGTTTGGGCACTGCATCTTGACAAGCATTCATCTGTGCCACAAAATGTTTGGCACAGATCCTTTTCTTTCCAGTACTTATTTATCTTTTCCCAGAGGATAAGTTTGCGTTGGTGCCCCAAACGTTGATAAAGTGTGGTACAACTAAACTAGCCTTCTGTAAAACCTCAGATTGCAGGGAGAAGCCACAGTGGCATCCAGTGAGTGTCCAGAAGAACTAAGGGGACGCTTGTTGAAGTAACTCGATAGAAGGCCTCAAGGGACTAACTAGAAATGCATTTCCATAATGGCCTGGCATCTTCCCCTACTCTTTCTTCAGAAAGGAAGGTCAATTTTTAGCCTTGAAGAAAGGACTGATTGGTATGTGAACCCCTATTCAAGACCTGACTTGAAGCTTCATGAACACTGAGCAATTCTGGACTTAGCTTTGAGTTGGATGAGGGTTTTTTTTGTTTTGTTTTGATTTAGTTTTTTAATTCCTTTATTTACTATACAAAGAGTAGTCGGGGCAACTGATACGATTTACATGAGGCAAAATTGTCCATGAAAAAAACTGAAAGAGCAAGAGTCCAGTGGAAGCAGAGCATTATTATGATTCTGTCACTTGTGTCCATACAAATGCATCAGGAGAGGGAGTTATCTGGAGCCAGTTTGTCTCAAGGGCTGGTACACTGACAAACCAATACCACCTCAGTACCAATAACTGACTTACTCTAATCTCCTAAGACTTACAGGCTTTTCCAGCTTCTTCATTTTTATTTCCAGCCAGACCTCCAAGGGCCAGTGCAATATAGCTGGATGTGAGTGGTACTGTATTTGGCCTCATGCATTCTGCCAGCTTCAATGCGAGCTTCAGTGTGAGTCTTTGGGTTTCAATGTGAGACTGTGCTCCAGATCTTTGCCCTCTCCTTCCCAATGGAAAAGTCCATCTGACCCTCCACAGTTCACAGGAGCTGGACATTCCTTGGGGAACAGCATAGGCCACAGATCGCTCATACCTCCTCTAGAGGATAGAGATCAGGAGATCCTCTGGCCATGAATGCTAAAAGACTGCACAACTCTAGTCTGTATGTGTTGCTTAGAGAGGTGATCAAGGCCAAATAAGGGTTATACAGACTGAAAGATAGACACATTGAGGTCAATCAGCTTAACGGACTGACATGCAGATACTTGAACTATAACCAAGAGAATTTATTGTTCTTTGTATTAAGTCTTACACAATGGACAAAGAGACAATATATGACTTTCTCCTGAATAAACTGTATAAAATGATATTGAGACTTAGAGGTATATTAATCTTATCAGGCACAGTGAAGAAAAAAAAAATCACAGAAATTAAATACAAAATTTTGAACTAGTTTGATAGTCCTTTCATTTTATTATAACCCACATCACTTTCATAAAAGAAAATCACATCTTGAAGAACTGACTCTGTAGAACCCCCCCCTAATTGTGTGTTTCAAAAAAATTTAAACCTGGAATTAAGTTATCTGATGAATCAGAGCTTTATACACTAGGGTTCTCCCGAGCATACTAACAAAATGCTAGAAAAGGAAAGTAGAAATAAATTTGGTCTTCCAAAAAACCTTTTTAGTCTTCAAGGTAATAAACAGTCTTTCTCTCAGTAAGAGACAAAAAAGAGAAACAGGAATGAACAAGTGAATTTCAGCACAGTTAAAAGGACAAGTAAGAAAGCACTGCTCATGTTTTTTGGTGATGTGAAAATGGGAGCAGAGGAGGGGAAGAAACGTGTAATTATTATCTTTGGAACTTATGGTAGTAAAACTAAAAAAAGTTTTCCCTCAGGAAAAAGAGGACCTGTCCATGAGAGCAGGATATTTTTTCTGTAAACATATTTGCTTCCCATCTCACGTCCACATAATGGCCACTGTTCATCTCTAGGGCTCAGCATGCTCCTTAGTCACCTGCCTTGCTGGCCAGCAGCTATGGAGGGGTCCCACAGCTGGGGTCAGGGTGGTGCTGTGGCAGTGCAGTGGCCAAGGAGTGTCAGACCATGCTGGAGCCCAGCAGCTGGAGGAGCCCTAACATAAGGCACAGTTTTCCTTACTTAAAACTTTGTTCAATATATTCCTAAAAATTGCATGCAATTGCAATAATTAGGGAAGTCCAGGACCTGCAGGATGCATACAGCCCCTGCCTCCAGTCTCTGACTTTGCTCATTAGCTCAGTGTCACCTTTGACAGTCCCTATTTTTCATAGTGTCTTTCTGACCAAAGATAAAATGGATATTTTTAAATTTGCTGCTTTTGATCTTTGACTTATTCATGAAAAGATGTCAGGTGGATATTAATAACCTAGTTTTTTAGATTGCAACCCAAATGTTTCATAAGAACTCCACAGGCCAAAGATTTGTATAGGAGATGAATAAGAAATCGAGTTGTCATATTTCTAACACATAACCCTCATACACATCAGCACACAAAATAACCCATAGCTCCAATTCATTTTAGTGGGACGAAAGCAATCTAAAAGAGAAATAAAAACAACTTCATATTACTAGAAAGAATTGAATTCTGATGTATATTGATGTTCAGAGCCTTCAGAATTATATTTTTTGATAGAAAAAGTTCTGTTGCAACATTTTTAGAATTTATTTGTTTTAAATGTGTATATTTGTAAATTTATTTAAATAAAGTATGTGTATTATGGTGCATACACATATGAATTATATTTGTATATATTTTTATATTACATTGATCAACTGTCATATGCACATAAAGACTGGCACAATGTTTTAGGAATTCTTAGTAGATTCAACTTCTTGGTTCTCTGTCATTTATACAATGAACATTGAATTATTCCAACTTTTTCAGCAGCTTTAGGAAGAAACTGGTCCCTGCATGGACCAGTACCATTTTACATCTTATGCATAGATTTAGATTAAATATTAGGAAGAAATTCTTTACTGTGAGGGTGGTGAGACACTAGAACAGGTTGCCCAGGGAAGTTGTGGATGCCTCCTCCCTGGAAGTGTTCAAGCCCAGGTTGGGTGGGGCTTTGAGCAACCTGATCTAGTGGAAGGTGTCCCTGCCCATGGCAGGGGGTTGGACTGATAATCTTTAAGGTCCCTTCCAACCCAAACCATTCTAAGATTCTATGGTTCTATGACTCTATACCCAAACTTAGATATCCAGAATAAGATAATGTGTCTTCTTTCTTCCATGGAAACTCCAGCTTACTGTACCACCTGAAGACACTGTTTTTTCCCCTCATAGTCATAAAAGTTTAGCACATTATAGACTATCACCCTAATTTACACACTGAACTAGACTCAAATTTGTAAGAATGATCCTAAAGGAACTCAGGAGGTAATGCACAGAAAGTTATTTCTGGCCTAGTCATTTTGCAATAAGAAATCTTCCCTTTCTATAACACTGTTCATTGTAGACACAGACATAAAAAATACTCTTGGTATTCAGGGGTTTATATTAAAATGCAAAAAGTCCTCTATTGCTTATTAGATTGTGCACACTATAAATACAATAGTCACTGTATCAGTAAAGATCTAAGTGACCATATTACACTTAACTTGTTCACCTGAATAGAAAATAAAGAGTATTAAAATGGTAGGCACAAAGCTCACTGACAATTGTTTTATTGTATCATTGAACTTCATGGACAGCTTCCACAACTTAGACTTTGGGGAGAAATCTGAACATTTAAGGCACAAAGAAAAAGTGCAAGATTTGACATCTCAACGAAGAAAAAACTGATACAGAAATAGAGTACAAATATAGCAAGATTCAAAAATGGCCTTCAGAAAAAGTGCCACAAAATAAACTTATAGATTATCAAAATGTAAAATCCCAAACAAAAACATCTCCTACAGATTTGTGTCAGAACTGAATTCCTAGAGGTATTCTCAGGGTTGGGGTTTTTTTTGGTTGGTTTGTTTGTTTTTTTTCCTTATCTTCTGAGATGCTAAGGTACTGGTACTTCTTGTACCAGTCCTGCCCATCCCAATGAAAGCAGCAGGTGCTCAGCAGGTCTGAAAAACAAAAGCCATCTGATTTCAAGAGGGAAACATACATATTGCAACAAGTAGAATATGCCATGCCAGGAAAGTGGTGATTTTATAATAAAATGAAATAGTAATACAATTATATAAAGCATCACATTCAAACACTGAAATGAATGATGCTTGAACAGTAAATTTATAGAAGTTTATACTTTAGGAAATCATTCTCAGTTCTATGATAAGCCAGTATTTATTATAATAGATGTGGCACAGGTTTACATGGTCAAACAATTACTGCTGATATAAAACAGGTCCACCAAGTCAGGGCCTGCTTTTAGTATTCACATCGGAAAGCCACTGATATACAACTGGCCTTAATTGGAATACTTTTGGACAGGCTCAGTAAAAGAGAAAAACTGAAAGGATTTAACCTTACTTCCAAAGGCAGTCAGAGTCATGCAGATAGGGCCATCATGGTCAAAATTTTGTGCTCTACTTCTGTACATTAAAATGGTTTCAATCTTTGGTACCTTTCATGAAGAGTTGCTGGCTTTATTTATTTTTTTTTATTTCTTCCTTTTTGCATTATTTAAATAAGAGCAGCAGAAGAAATGTTTTCTGCTGTCCTAGTTCTGGAGAACTATTCTTACAGTTTGGATAAATATACTCACATTCAAGTGTGGTTAGAATTTTTCCATGAATTAATACTTTTACTTGGGCTCTTCTGTCTGTAAAATGTGATTAATTTTAAATTAAAGAATGACCCAAACAGCACTTGAGACTAAACTGAAATGTTTTATAAAATATGTATATTGATTTTAACCAAATGCAAGCTTTTTAGATAAAAAGACTCTTTGATCCATATTCAGTACACCAAAAACTAACTTTCCTGACTTTGGTCATACAAAGACATAGAGAAGATCTTGTCAGAGATGAAATACAGAAGTGAAAAGAGGTGAAAAATGAATGAAGTGACATAACACTGGTTGAGCTTTGTTGTCCATGCTGTACTATACTAGAACAAGCACTTCTTGCTAATATGATGGAACAGCTCAACAATTTTCAGGCACAAAGACTACTTGAGGGAAAATTCAATAAGTAAGTTAAGAATACCAAACCGTAATCAGGCCTTGGGGAAGAAGCAGTATTGAAACACAACTTTTTTTGACAGTTTTGAGTGTAGCTCTGGTGGTCTGTTTCAAAACCTGTCAAAACGATGATAAGTGGTCTTAGGAGTCTAGTTTGACTTTTAAACCAAATAATCTGGCTGCCTTCTTGGTATTTGTGCCATTAGCAATTTAAAAAGTCTGCTTTTTGAAAGAGAAGAGATGTTGAAATAGAAAAATGACTATGCTGAATGTAGAGTAATTACTTTTCATGACATCCTCATTGAAATCAATAGGATTGACTAATTAAGACATCTAAGCTGAAATCAATAGGATCTGACAGCTAACACCTCCCTGTAGCAATAAGCCACCATAAACAATTTTGCATCTATACTGATGTGAAAATTAACCATTCCTATTTCTATTGCTACTCAGCAATTAACATTTTCCCTAACAACAAAGCCATTCCATACCTAGTACACTCCCCATGTTCCAAAATAAAAGCTGATGAAACTGATATACCTTCTGTCTTGTAGTGCACATTTGCATTTTGTTACAAAAGGTCTTTAATTGGCCTGGTGATTGGGTTCTCTTTCTAAGACGCCAGTGGATTATAACAGGCAATTAAAATGCATGTCATGGCCAAGAGCATCAAATGCAGAGCCAGCAGCCCAGAATCGGGAAAAACATCCACAACCAACACCTGCCTTTTGTTTTATCCTTTCATTAATGAGGCTTTAATGGGAAAGCCTATGGGTGGATAGTTTCCTGACACTTCTTCCACTGAGGGTTTACTCTGCCTTCCTGCAAGTTTTCAGTCTTCCCCCACTGGATTTCTGGAGATCTGTGCAAAGTCCATGCTACACTACTCCTGAACCTATCCTCAATGCACAGTAGAACAGGTTCAAGGAAATCATGCTACCTTGAGCCTTTCTTGAGTCGGAAAGGGGAGAGAGACATGGAAAGAATCAAAATACAACTTGTGCTATCCAACAGACTTCCAGCCTGAGGTTTGTTTTTTTGCTAGTTAGATTCTGAGTTTTGTTGGGGTTTTTGCTCCTTCTGAATTTCTAGGCAAAAGTAGTAAACAATGTTTTCCATCTTTAGTTTGCACTGAGTCTGTGACTCTTCTTCAAACTATGCTGACGAGCATGATAGCCTTCATTAAACCAAGTGCAATCCTTTTGACATTACACACAAGTGACCTTGAAGACAGATCAGGAAATTCAAGGAGCACAGAACACGTCAGAAATGTCTGCTGAATCTATTGGGTTTGCGTGGTAAGGTTTTGGTAGCAGGGGGGCTACAGGGGTGGCTTCTATGGGAAACTGGTAGAAGCTTCCCCCATGTCCGATAGAGCCAACGCCAGCCGGCTCCAAGGCAGACCCGCCGCTGGCCAAGGCCAAGCCAACCAGCGATGGTGGTAGCGCCTCTGTGATAATGTATTTAAGAAGGGGGAAAAAACCCAGCACAACACCAGCAGCAGTCAGAAGACAGGAATGAGAATATGTGAGAAGAAAGAACTCTACAGACACCAAGGTCAGTGAAGAAGGAGGGGGAGGAGGTGCTCCAGGTGCCGGAGCAGAGATTCCCCTGCAGCCCGTGGTGAAGACCATGGTGAGGCAGGCTGTCCCCCTGCAGCCCATGGAGGTTAATGGTGGAGCAGATATTACCTGCAGCCTGTGGAAGACCCCACGCCAGAGCAGGTGGATGCCCAAAGGAGGCTGTGACCCCATGGGAGGCCCGCATTGGAGCAGGCTTCTGGCAGGACCTGTGGGCCCGTGGAGAGAGGAGCCCATGCTGGAGCAGGTTTGCTGTCGGGACTTGTGACCCCATGGGAGATCCACGCTGGAGCAGTGTGTTCCTGAAGGACTGCACCCCATGGAAAGGATGCACGTTGAAGAAGTTCATGGAGGACTGTCTCCCATGGGAGGGACCCCACGTTGGGGCAGGGGAAGACTGTGAGGAGGAAGGAGTGGCAGAGACAACATGTGATGAACTGACCGCAATCCCCATTCCCTGTCCCCCCGTGCCACTGGGGGGGAGGAAGTAGAGAATTAAGGAGTGAAGTTAAGCCTGAGAAGAAGGGAGGGGTGGGGGGAAGGTGTTTTAAGATTTAGTTTTTATTTTCTTATTACCTTACTCTGATTTGATTGGTAATAAATTAAACTAATTTCCCCAAGTTGAGCCTGTTTTGCCTGTGACAGTAATTGGTGAGTAATCCCTCCCTGTCCTTATCTCAGCTCATGAGCCTTTCATTATATTTTCTCTCCCCTGTCCAGTTGAGAAGGGGAGTGATAGAGTGGCTTTGGTGGGCACCTGGCATCCAGCCAGGGTCAACCCACCACACTGAATTATCCTGTTGCCCTAGAATTCACTTCACATCTGTTCATTTCCTGATATTTTTTTTTCCTTCCAGTTGCTGTTGGGGTTTTACACAGTTTATTTTGTTATTTAATTAATGGCTAAATGAGTATTATTGGTTTTAATGTATTTGTCACTAGCAGACTAGAACCATGTCTTCCAACCACTAAAAGTCATAATAAACAAGCATTTGAAGACATGTTAACTGCTCACTGTGGACCATACATATGTTTTCTCTTTCTCTCAGGTACAGGCACATTTATTTGGAGGTAGAGTATGAATTTAAGCATGTCTACATGGGGCCTATGTACTTTGATTCATGAATTTCCAAGCTAAAACTCAGAAATTTTTAAGAATTCAAAGTAACAGTGTATCCTGTACCAATTATAAAATATAAACCAATACAAAATGTGTTAGAAATCACAATCTCTCATAGCAAACTCTCTCTTTGTAATTTCTGAGCCAAAGTGTTTCCATAATTTCCTGTCCTCTAAAGGATTTTGCAGATGCCTGGGTATCAACAAAAAAGAGGTTATATGATTCGTATTGGAGAAGAACTGAACTCTAGATGCCCTAAGCAAGCAGTAAATCTTGATATTGGACATATTCAAAATTTACTGTAGGCACAACTTTCCTTCCAAGAAATATCTTTGTATCTGCATGCAATATTTGATTTGAGAAGAATTAAGCGTGAGTTTAAATTTGAGCATGTGTAGAATGATTTATCTTAAACTGGGCTGGCAAGAAAATCCTTGACAGTGGGTGTTTTTCTTATTTATGTAATGTCTGCCCCAGCTTTGTTCAAGTCAATGGAATTTTTCTATTGGATCAGGCCCCAGAGAATTTAATCACCTCTGCTGATCTCACCTGCAGTAAAGTGGCTTGGAATGAGAGGATGGCATTCAAATAGAAGGTTCCAGCCCACTTAGGAAACCATGCTGCACCTGATTCAATGGCCTCTGAACTGTCCTTCTCCACAAGTACCACTGCTAAAACAACAACTTCAGTATGTTGTTCAATTACAGCATTTCCTTCAAAACTATGGCTATGAAGGAGATCAAATTGTCTAGCAAATATGAAAAGATGGCAGAATACCAAAATTTTGAAGTGACATGAGACAAACTGCATTGTGACCAATCACAGGAGAGGTCATAATACGTTCTCCCTTTTTCCATTTTAGTAAGAGAAGGTCTCATACATAGGCTATGAACTTAGGAGCGATGGGTTTGGTTTCTGCATTTTTTCCCTTGTGTGTCTTTTGGCAAATTTCTTGGCCCAGGTAGTTCTTAGGTTCCTCAAAATAGGCTTTAAATAGTTCTTGGTTACCATCCTCAATACCACTGTCTAAGTCTGTGTAGGAGAATATGGACAGAGCTGTATAAAAGCTAACACTTCCCCAGAACAGACACATTGCTTAGAATGAGAGCTGATGAAACAAGCATCTGAAATAGATGTTTCTTGAACAATATTTTTGACTTGTGTGTCCAACACAACAGTGAGTAAGTGCTAAGATCACTTCCCTTGGATGTGGAGAAAACTGGATTCAGATCCCTGTTCTGTTTTTTTTCATGGCAGAGAGCTAACACAAGACCTTCCATGTGACAGATGAAAATTGCTGGATTAAAGAGGCACTCCCTTTTTCCTTACTATATCTTATATAGACAGAGTAACTCCAATAAGATAAATTTACACTTCACTGGAAAACCAAGTATTTTACGATTAAGGTACTCACATGGAAAATGGCGGAGCTGTGCTGAAAATTCTTGGTCTAGCTCCAGCAGAGGCAGAACTTGAGTGCAGATCTCCTACCTCTCTGTGAGTGCTTTAAACTTCAGTTTACTCTATGCTCTTTCTGTCACTTTCTTTGCAAAAAGGCAAACCAGGTTTAGGTTCATGAGTCTCACGGAGGGTTAATAACTGAGGATTCCATTAGGTCATGGCTTAAATTTTGCAATACTGCATCTTGTTACTTTTAAGAGGCCGATCCTTCTCCCTGTCTCTTTTTCCTTGTCCATAAAAATGGGATATTGGTGCTTCTCACATCCTACGAGTGTAATTATAAAATTGTAAGAACAAGGTTAATGGGACCATGTAAGTTCTGTGCATGGATATCTAATAACACAATAGTGTATGAAGATAACAAGCCAGTGATTCACAAAAGCTGAAATGAGAAACTAATTAAGAAGAAACACCTCTGGATTATGGACTCTACCAGGCATTTCTTTTCTAGAGGTTCCAGGTATTCAGCATAATATGAGCCGTAACAGAGGTACTACAGAAAAGCCATCTCAGTGTCTGAAGGGGGAAAGGATTTCTGTAACAATCAAGCCCATAATATGTGGGTTTTGTAATTATAAGGCTATTGCTAATCTCTTCTCCCATCTCTGTGATATCAAGGAAGGAGTTTCATGCTTTAAATATAGTATAAATACTATAAAAAAGGTAAAAAAATATTTTTACATCAGCATTCCCATAAAGTATTTTCATCAATTCAGTCAAATAAGAGTCTATAAGCAAAGAATTACATAGATTAAATAACAAGGTGCAGGTGCCCTGGTTTAAGCCTGCAGAGCTCCGTGATACTTCTCGGGAGAATACCTTCCATTTTAAGTGTATTGTATTCATTATTCCTTTCCTCCCCCTCCTTTCTTCTTACATTTTAATTCATTTTGCAACTTCCTCTTCATCACATGGGCTTTTATTTTCAAAATAAGCCATTTGTGCAGTATCTTTTCAGATGCCTTTGGAAAATTTATATATATAATGCAGCTACATTCCCTTTATCTGTCATGCTAGCAATATCTTCAAAAAGTCTAGTGTATTTGTAAAGCAAGAGCAGCTCTCCTAGCATTCTTACTGCATCTTGTTAACTAATCCCCTTGTCACCGCCTCACTTTCACTTTCTTCTGTCACAAATTAATCTATCAACAATCTTGTAATTCGAATGATCTGGTTTCGTTCTTTTTCTGTGAAGTGACATTAACTCGTATTTGAGTTGTAAGAAGGCTGCATAGTTCTCACTGAACAAAATATAATCAAATCTTACTTCTTTTAAATGCTATTCGAGGGCTTTGCTAGTTACCATGCAATGCTGTCAAGGATATTTAAGAACTTAGACAGAGGTAAAATGCAGATTGGTTAAGATGTGGGATCCAGACCCCACTGGAGCTGGTGTAAAGCTTCCCATTGACTTTACTGTCAAGGCATAAACACATCCTCCTGTGCTGGGAGCAAGCAACTTGATTTTCCTGTATCCTGGAGAGGTGAAAGTAGAGCTCCTTGACCATCCTGTTAAACTGAGGGGAGAGAAACAAGGCTGATATTATCCCATAAAAACCCATCAGAAATAAAGCCTCCCCAACACAACAGAACTGAGCGTGTATTGGTGATGAAAATAATACATGAGGGATTGTGGAGTCACCTGTTCAGCCAGTTCAAGTACAAATTAAAGCCATAGGCAGATGCTACTGACTTGTTTCAAATAGCAAACAAAGGAGTATGGAAGCATTAATGCAAGAAAGTATAGTTTTAACAGGCAATCACATTTTCTGGCTGACTAGAGCCACTTGACCTTTGTCATGGCTTTTTAATGTGTGTCCAAAATAAACAGAAGTTTCTTGCAATACCCACCTTGTTAGGGGCTCTTGAAGATAGAGATAGGGGACTGGTTCCCTGTTGTATTGAACTTCATTTAGCTGTTTATACCAGTGCAAAATAATTGTAAATGTTTTCCAACTCAACTTGACAGCACTTTATGTCCCCTTTGCTTTTTATGATGCAGCACATTTGACAATAAGAGGTAAAAGACAACTGAGAACAAAGCCATAGGAATTAGCCCAAAACAGCAATTTAATAACTTTTCCCTGACCAACCTACACAAAACTTCCAAACAACCTTTAAGACCTTTAATTTCTTTAACCTCTTTCATCTCTTCAAGTTTTTTGAAACTGGGAACTCCAAAGTCACTAGTTTCACATAAAAATTACATCTTAAAACTTTGTGGAAGACCTTAACTACACCTTTTGGAAAGGAGGAGATTTATAGTAAAGAAAAAATTACTATCGTGATCTCACATGAGACTGGTGAATCTCATTCAGTATAGCATCCTTTATCATCTTTTATATCGTAAAGCATCCTTTATCATCTTTTATAAGGTAACGTGGAAGATTCATTAGTGTGAACATTTTATGCATTATAGGCTTTTTTTAAACGCACCTCTCCCCCTCCCCTCATATGACCAATATACAATTTTAGAAAGCTAACAAATATTTTTTTTTTTTTAATGTGCAATTCCTTACTTAGGCCAAAATTCAGATTTTATTGAGAAATATTTTGTTTCTGAATCTCTTCAACATTTAGATTTACAGGACTTCTTTTTCCTGTTTATGTGTCTTTCTGCTAACACTTGGAAATAGCTGGAAAACTTTTACAACCTAAATAAAGGCTTCATTTTAGGAAGAAACTACACTCAGGTACAAAGTACACTCAGCCCACAAAATAGGTATGTCAGGAAGTTATGAAGGTCTGAATTTGATATGATGAACATGAAAAGGGTTGTAACTGATGCTGTATTGTAATGGAGTCTGTACCAACAGTCTCCCATGCTGAGAAGGAAGACTCATGTTTTATATATCTTGTTCATACGATGGCAGGAAAGACACCCTCTTAAAGACAGAGACGTGTTACTGTCATAGAGTTGAGTGTGGGGGATGCATAGGAAATTCTCTAGGAGAAAAGAACAGTGTCTGGAGGTCGGATTTAAAAGATATAGAGCTAAGACATGTTTCTAGCCAGAACTCTCATGTTTTCACTGCTTTGGCTGTAGAGACCGTGCTACGTGAGAGTCTGCGTTACAAGACACAGCTAACGGTGGGGTCAAACAGCACAGAAGGGTGAGGACACTCAGCTGTAGATAGGGATTGTGTGAAACCTCACAGCTTGTGAGGGGCAGCCCTTCGCCCACCAGAGCCAAGAGGCATTGTGCCTCCTCACCCTGGACGTGCTGTGGTGTGCTTCTTTTTGCCTTATGGCAGGAAATCTCCTATGAGTTTCACATTTGGTGATAGGGATTTGGCTGGTCAGGAGGGAGAGGGCTTGAAGATAGTCCACTGTTAAGGAGGCTCCTGCAGCAGCTTTTCCTCTCTGTCACTCAGTCCCCATGGGACCATATGCAAATTCTGCCTTCTGTAGGCCTCAGTTTCCCCATTTGCAAACAAAGAACATCTAATCCATGCCATTTCCACAGCCCTTGGAAATCCCTGAATATAAGCAACAGTTGAGTGCAGATGTCTACTATATATTAACGCTGTTAGAAGCAGGTTATAAAAACTGTGTGGACCAGCCCCAGAAATGTGTTTGGGCACAGACAGAGATTTGCAGAGGCAGAACGGGCACAGAGAGAGCAGTCACACACAGTGGGACCCAACTGTTCATTATTATTTTTCATGTTATTTTTCTGCTTTTATAGCTTTGTTTTTTATTTCGAGCACTAGCCATTGGATGCAAAGGCAATTATTGCCCCTGCATGAAAGTTGTGCTTTTTCATTTCCATCTCTTTTATTATGGCAATTGAATTCTCATCACTGACCCATATTCCTCCTTATCCCTATAGGATATAGACTTTTTCAGTTCTTCTCTCCATTGCTCCACTGTATTGATCAAGCAATTTGCAACCTGTCCTTCCTTTAATGTCATTTCCAAACTTCCATCTATCTAGCCTCCTATCTCTCCCAGGCAAATATTTGGTGGATGCAATCTTCTCCAATCTAGCATGGCATTATTTCTGTATTTAAATGCCACATTACATACATAAATGGATGCACGGTATGCAGAAATTCATGAAGAATCTCCCTGTAGGTGTCAAGCAAACCCTATTGTTATTATGAAGGCGCGTGAGATAGAAGGATGGCTTAAAAGACAAATAAACAAATAAAAATAAACAGAGAGATATATAGAGGACAAGTCTAGTAATTGTCTCCTTCAGCAGTCAGAACAACAACAAAAAAGCCCAAGGAAAGAGAATAGTCTGCCCCTCTGTAGGAGGACACACATTTATTCTTTTTCTCCTGAAAAAGCTTGAATGGTCAAATTCTGACCAGTTTTGTACTGAAGTAAAATAAAATTTTCAGAAGGATGATTTTCAGCCTGTGTCAGTGATATAAAACCAGATCCTTAAAGCAATACAGGTGCTTTCACTTTCATTTTAACACAACTAATACTTCAAGAATTTTTCTCCATCATGTACAAGCTGGATCCTTAAAACCTAAGCCTTCTGATAAGGGTCTGCTCTTATGGAGAGAGAATTTTTATGTCACAGGAAGACAATTTTCAATTTTTTTGCAGATTGAAGAATTTTAGTTTACAATGTAGAGCGGATCAGACTCTCAAAGAAAAATGCCTACATAGTTCTTTAAAAAGGAAATAAGATTTTGAGAAGACCTTCCTAACAAAAGGAAATAAATGAAAGCTTGTAAGAGCTTTTCCAGTTTTCTGTTGACTAGAATATATATGTATTTATAACTACTTATATATAAAAATAAATTATATATGCATTTATGAGTATTTTTTTTAAATTTATTTTTTATGCAGACCTCCTGCTTTAGAAACCAAATCAGCGTCTGAACTGTTCTTGCTGTGCTGTTCATCTTTCCATAGGTCTCTGCATTCCTGAAGTTGGGATGGACTGCAAAGGGCTGCTCATAGAGGCATTGGGACCTTGATGTATAGTACATGTGAGCTCCTGTAAGAGATCTTCACTCCTGAGAAGCCTGCAAACCTCTAGTGTGTTTTCTAGCATTGAATTTAAAGATTGTGCATGAAGTGCTGAAATTAAATCTGCTCCTAGCCTTTGATAACAAGCCTTTTCAGACAAATTTGCACTTAGTATCTCCCTAAGTTTGCATAGGAGCCAGGGTGCTGAAAACCGATGAAGAGTAGCTCTGTGCTCCCATCTGATGTTGGTTCAGATCACTGGAAGGATGTTCTTATAAATAAAGAGCTGCAGGCCATGTCACAACCTCTTTCCTCCTCCTAATCCACAGCTCAGTTAAGAAATAACACATTTTTCTTCATTCAGGCCTCCTTTTATCTTTTCTCCTTCTCATGTGTCTGTGGGGTGTTTTTTTCTCCTCTGCTTCCGAACTGCTGCTGAATGTTGATGAGAGACTACTTAGGCCAATCCTAGAGTGATTTTATGTTACTGTTTTTTTTTTTTCCTTCAGGTCTGGCAATACCTGATCTCTGCATTTAAGAATACCAGGTGGCTTAGATTGCCTGAATAACTGGGATGTTGTCCTACGATGACACCTTTCCTCACCTCTCCTGAGGAAAGGAGATGCATTAGAAGACAAGGCAGAAATGTTTCTCTCAGTGAATCCTGCAAAAGAACAAAACTACTCTGTGTTCTGTGCCTTGTGAGCAAAAATCACAGGATGGAATCGTGTTGGAGAGGAGAGAAAACAAAGGTTCAGTGCTGGTGTTCTGGGTCAGTAGGTTCCAAATGTACACTTACTTTTACATCTGTTGCACTGATTTATATACAAGGTGGAGGTTAACTGTTTTCTGTTTTCCTTTTGCTACAACTTCCTCTGAGCTCAGAGCATATGCTTTCTTGATACTATTTCAAAAGAGCCTTTTTTGGAGGGTTGGGTTATTTGACTAGACCTGGTGAAAAGTCCCATTTTAAAATTGTACCCTCTATGCTTGTTAAAAATGTACAGCAATCATTTTCACTTTGCTCCGTTTGCTAGGATCTAGCTGTATTTTTGACTTTCCCAAAGCTGTGAGGAACTCTGCTAGTGCCAGTCAGTGGGGCAAAATGTTTGCCCAAGGGTTTTGTAGTAGGGCAGGTACCCTGATGTAGCTTTATTAGTAGAACAAAAAGCCTATTGTGGACTACTTATGTGCACCCTTAATGGGAAGTATGCAAATCCATTGGCCTCAATGGCACTATTCATGTATGTAAAGTTGGACACGTGCTTTAGGTCTCCCTACTTCCACCTAAGCCATTCTGTTGTTAGTTCAACAAAAAAGCAAAGCAGTTCCTCCAGCTTTTACCTTGGTAACATTTGTGAAAGTACTGGTAGGAAAAACCTACAATGAAAAAATTATATTGAATATTTATAATGAAAAGGGTTCTAGTTTTGTCACTAAAAATGTTAATAGAAAACAATAATTTCTGTTTAATTATTTTTTGATGACTTTTTAAAAGCCCAAATCTTAAAAGCCTGCAATAACTGTGAACAGCAAAAGCTTGCTGCAATCCCAGGTTGGCATGTTCTTTACAAAACAAGCCATGGTCAAAATCAGGGGGACTACTTATAGGTTGCAAAGACTTTCGATTGAGTTCAGTCCTCTGAGGTGACGTATTGCAAAAATCATGCCTTGTTTGAGCAATGGTGGCTTGGAGAATATGGTTCACACACAGTATAATATTGGAACCATCTGTATTACAAAGTAGGCAGCAACAAACATTTCTCAGCAGAAGTGTGTAAAAATACAGTGATCTGTTTTGCAATGGAAATCTCTATGAGGTAATTCTACCATCTTGCAATCACATGCCTAAAGATGTTAATAGCATAAAGTATATTTTAAAAGCAAGTGGTAAACCTATTAATTTCTTCCATCTCTATGTATTTGTCATCTACCATGAAATGCTTAAATATTTTTTGCATTGTTTCAAAAAAACTGTCCATGTTTAAATAAAAACCTCCTTTCACTTCCCACGCCACATATTTCATTTTATCTGTATGAGAAATGTGAAACTAGGGAATTAATAATTATTTCACTTGGAAAGGTATGAAGCAAATTCCATTGCCTTTGTCTGATTAGAATCTTTCCTGCTGGTTTAATTAAAAATGGCCATGTGACAGGCAAAGAAAGCATCTCTCCTTTGGGGTGGAAGGGGGAGGAGGGAATGGTATTGTATTTTCTGGTAAACAGTGAATCCTCAAGCTCCAGAGTTGTAAAATTTAAATGCTTAATGCAAATGAAAAATGCAGACTCAGGTCAGCTATAGACAAATGTCACTAGACTGGATGCAAAATGCACTGCAGGCAGAAAAGATGACATTTATCAGTCATCCATACATCAGTAACTAAAACAATTTTAGGGTTGTCTAGACAGGCATCTATTATTCCTTAAATTTAAAAGCTTTAGTAGAAAGACAACAGCAAATGCTCTGTTTATATTTAGGGCTTTTTTTTCCAGAAGAGACAAGATAGGAAAGGAAAAATGATAGTTTTCAAAATGAAAAGTACAAATTTGCTTTTCTTTCTTTCTGTCTTTTTTTTTAGTCTTTTTTGCTGTCTGTGTAAAGGAGATTTTCCTGGCATGTTCTGAAGGTAATTTAAGTGAATTATCAGAGTGTGCATGCAATGCTGGCTGTAATTATTACAGTACAGCCCTGTAATATTGAGCTTAATTACTGTGTACAGTGTTTGGCCTTTATGTTTTCTGCTTAATTTACCCTGTATAGTTAACGTGAATTTAGTGAAATCATTATGCACCTTTCAGGTTTCTTCTTTGGGAAAAAAATATTTACATTCTCAGGAGAAACAAACTAGAATAGATACAAATATTGAAGTAAATAATTCTGGTGGATGGATCCCTTCCCTCTGCTGCTTATGTGGAGTCAGTTCTGCAAATATATATTCATGTACTAAATTAAAGTCTGTGAACTGTCCCATTAGCTGGAAAACTTGAAAGCTTCAATTTCAACATCTGACTAAATATTTTCACTATTTAAACCACATGCAATAAGTTTTTTTTCTTTTCATTTTTACCCCATACAGAACAAAGTATTTTTCGAAGAACATGCACAAAATTGCAATTATTCTCTTTACTGTACAGAACGCATACTACGTATTTTGGAATGAATGAAATTATTTATATGATGAAATTATTTGTACTGCTGCTTTAAATTAATCTATGGATATGCTATACTTAAGCAGGATAGCCCTACTCATATGCAGTCTGTTGTCCATTAATACCTCTTCTGTTCGCAGGTCTCTCTTTTATATTGCCTCCTCTAGCAGGAGAAAGAGCTCAGTGTCAGATTGCCCCTCTGGCAGCAGGGCTGGAGCATTGGCTATTCAAGCCCTGGTCTTTAGTGCCAGCAGTTTAAAGCCCTGCAAAATGTAAGGTCAGTTCTGGCTGTCACATGCAGAGCAGAGAAACTGAGTAGCGGAGCAACTTGGTAAAAATACAGAAGCAAAAGATGTTGCTTACACAGTAGGCCTTAACAGAGTGCTCTGACTTTTAAAAAGATGGATCCTTTTAATGGGCCACAATGAAACACAGACTGCTTGTGAAAGAAATGGTAAGAAAATGTTCTAAAAGTGAACAATAAAAACAAAATAAATCAAGGGTTTCAGTTGAGAACATTCCATTGCATTCACTGCCTTTCAGAAAACTACCGTAAAGCATAACACCTATACACATTGAAAGAGTTTGGGGGATTTGTTTTGTTCTGTTTTTTCCTGCCTACAGTTCTTCTACAGTTGGGGTGTACCTTCAGTGTCTGCCATGAAGTGGTGATGCATTTGTATGACATCATGATTCTCATATTTTGTCAGCTTGGAAATGTCAGGCAAAGGTAAAGAAACTCAGGCACAGAGAGATTTCAGTAACCGTCCCCTGGATTCACTCATGTCTAGCTACATGTACAATACTGCCACATTAATATTTGGAAAGAACTTTGATGCAATTAAATGTGTTAGAGGAGCACAAATTAATACTGCAGTAAAAAGTGTACACGGTAAACCCCCTTTCCTTTAATTTGGCAGAGGTCATAGGAAAATTCTGAACGTATATGAAAATTGAGACTCCTTTTGATTAAAGTCATATATAATTTTGGCAGCTTTATCTTTTGTTTTGATGGATGACCCTGCCAATATTAAAGGGTACTGTTTTCTGACAAAGCTGCATCACCTGAGAAACAAATAAAAACAGATAACCTCTCATCTTTCATCTCCAAAATAGAACATTTTGTATGGTTGAAAAAGACCGCTCCACGCACCTCGCAATGCGGGGCTGATGCGTGGCGTCGAGGGCTGCAGCTCCGCCGGGGCCGGGCCGGGGCCGCCCCGCTGCCCCGCTCGCTGCCGGGTGCTGGGTCCCCGAGGGGTCGCGGCCCCCCGGGACTGTGTTTCGTCGCTGTATTTTTCCCCATTTTCCACTAGGTGGAGCTGCAACAATATTTTTCCCGTCTTTATGCTAAGGAGGAAATAGTTCTGAACCTATTTGAAAGGCAATGTTCGTCTTAACAATTCAAATGTATTCCTGTTAATTTGTATTTGGTAAAGGTTCAGAAGTCTTTTGTTGTATGTCTAGGTAGCCTGCATGTTACATTTAGAGCAGTTGCAAATTTTCTGTTTGATTGTGAACCTTACTGTGAATTTTTATGTGGCTGTATACCTGCGCTTATTTGTTTATATGTGTGCATGTGTGTATATTTCTGCATTTGTAGGTATGTATATAAAAAGCAGGAAGAAAAGACTACGTCTTCACAGTTGTTATTCTCATGAATGAAGTGGTAAAGCACAGAGCGATGCCTAGTATGTACACAATGCCAATACATTATTCAGAGACAGGTGGAAATTAAGGATTTGATTGTTTTCTATGTAAAGCTTAGTAGGCCCAGTGTTCAGTACCCAAAACTGAGAGAGAGGACAGTGCTTAGCTCTCAGAAAGCTTTTCTGCTTGTTTTCCTCTTGGACAGCTTATTGAGTGGGAGCTCAACACCCTCATACCAGTCTTTAGCATCTAGTTATCATGTCCTCTTTTTAAAGGGTCAAGACCCGCGATGGTGGATACCACTAAACACTGAAAGGTAGAGGAAAAAAAAAAAAGAAAAGCCAGGTGTGGCAGATGTACATGTGTGCTTGCCCTTAGGGTTCACTGTCTGCAGATTCAGGGCTACCATTATTTGAATGGAAGTGCCTATGTTTTGTTACTCAGATTAACAACCATGGATGTCCTTTTAGACCTTGGCTGTTTGCAGATGGTGGGATACTTGAACTGTCCAAGCATGTCCTTTCCCTTTCCTATTAGGCACAGCTGTGGCAAAATCTTCGTTCAGATGGAAGATCTCTTGCTACCTCTGGTTTGTTTGGCCGCAATGAGCCCCTAAAGGTGTCTCAGGGTTCAGCAAGTAGTAATGTACCTGGTTAGTGGGAGCAGCATTGATATCTGTTCCCCAGAGATTGCACTGGCTTCCCATTTGTTTCTTGGTTAAATGTGAGATGTGCTTCTGACTATTAAAGTCTTCAGTAGTTTAGACCTTGTGTAAATCAGATTATTCCTCTTTTGATGCTGGATCCAGCATGAGACTGGTAATCTGACATTCCCAAAAGAGTCTGGGTGATGTTTGACACATAATTGGAAAAAGTATTTAAATCCTGTGACCCGTTTTAAGAATCCTAGTCAGGTATTAAAAGTTCTTATATACTAGGGGATTGCCTCTTCTTTGCACTTTAGCACTTAGAACCAAGGAGTTGATGAACCAGCAGCACCTTTTAGGCAATACTAATGATAGCGTGCATGTGTGGTGAAGGGGTATTGACAGGTGTCTCCAGCCTGCAATACAGCATGGCATCAGTCTGAGGTAGTTAAAGACTGATATTCATTGCACTCGCCAAAGTTTTGGTTACCTTAGACTTTGTTATGTCTTAAGAATGCAGAGAGGTGTGGAGGGAGACTGGGGAAAAATGATGTTTGGCCGATGAAGTGGCTGTCACCTTTTTACACAGGTGGATTTTATGATGGAATAAATACAATTCTTAATCAGATGTCTTCCTGCCTACTTGTGATTGGTAAAACCTGTGAGATTATTTGGAAATAATCTGTCTAACGTGTGTCCATCTGATGGATGTGCCAAATTGTGACCCCCCCTCAGCATTGCTCAGCATTGCTAGAGCATGCAGGAGATTCTTTGTAAGTTCTTGTCTGAGTGGTAAGCCTTGAACATTTATTTCTTAATTAATAGGTCAGAATATAAATACACCTGAGCACCTTCAGTCTAGAAATCCTACAAGGTTATGTTTCTACTTAGGCATTTGTCTTCTGAAGTGTTACTGTGACTGCATCTCACTGTGTATGACAACAACAAGAAGAGCTGAAATTTAACACCATTTTTTGTGCTGATCAGCTCTAAGGATACAGAATGACCCTTTTCAACCTCCATGTTTCTTTCTAGACTTTTTTTTAAACTTAAGGCAAAGTTGCTGAACTGCTGTAGGTCAGACTAAAGTAGGAAGCACAGAAGGACTTCTGAAATGACATTTTATCAACAGGAGAGTACCTGTCTCTGTCTTTTTCTTCTTTTACTTTAAACTGTCCTGTAAGCTTAAGAAAAGGAAAGAGGGTTTTAGAGCCTTTTGCCTGCAGGATAATGGCTGAAAGAACTGCAGAAAATGGGAGAAAAATTTTGGAAAAGCTACCTGAGCCCCCACAAAAATGACCAGTCACAAAGAAATCTGTGAAACTGAGAGTCTCATGGTGTGACTAAGTAAATTACTAAAAAGACTAGGGTAGGCCATGTGAACAGTTTCAGATGTGACTGTCCCTGGTACTGTGCACTCATTCCACAATGAAAGTTGATTTTGAATATTAATTTTAGATAAAGAAGTAAGTATGTTCTGTATGCAAACATAATAGAAGGTGAAAAGTTATCCACGAGGTGTACCTCATGGTGAGGTGATATAGTAGGAATGACAAGACATTCCTATTGTGTGTAATGGTGATGAACACAGTAGGAAGAGCTTAGCTGTAACATAACTTCTCTTTCTTTCTTTCTTTCTTTCTTTCTTTCTGGCTGCCATTTGTGCTACAGAGCCCTTGGAATAGCATCTGTCCAAATAATGGTTGTTAGAAGGTTTGCATTACATGATGTAATTAAAATTAAACAATCTTTTAGGGTGTCTTTCTTAAGACACGAGCCTAAGAGTAGTAACCCCTTGTGAGGGTGGGAAGTTGCTGTTCCACCAGGAATGCATGCTGGTCAGCAGCGGGGGGCTCCACGCAGCAGTCGACCATCATTATAGCTGTGCATTATGACTGTGCTTCTGGAATGGATTGGGGAAATCTCCTGCCAGGAAAAAGGTGCGTCTGGGAAAGAGTAAGCTACATATTATTTAGGTCCTGTAAAAGCTAACTCGCTACTCTTTGAAGACTAGTAACTGTATTTATGGAAGTGGTGTAATACAGGGAGACCTGAAGCCAATTAGCCTACATTCGTTGAAAAATCAAAGCTGTTGCACGTTTGCGAACTAGTAAAAACATTTGTGAGGAAAGCAAGTATCTAAACTTTTTAGAGCCATTTAATCTAATTTTAACTGAATGTGGTAACCTAACTCAACAAATGGACACTGCCACTCCAGCAGTTATGGTTGTAAAGGCCACTGTAATGGCCAAAAAAAAGACATTCTTTATTCCATACTGATTACTCAAGTTCAGTAATCAAACCAGAGGTTTTTAATTGGAATATCTGTTTGGAGAGTCATGTCAAGTAATTTCTGACATTTCAGGCCAGAAGCACTGCTAGGAGCATTTTTCAAATGTTTGGTCTCAGCGAATTGTCAACATGTATTAGCTGGTGTGGGTGGAATATACCAGAGGATAATACATTCTGGTGTCTCTGAGGCCATCACAATTCATGATAGCTGAGACGCAGAGCTCTTTCATAATCATCTGTACTTACAGAAGAGTCTGTTGATGCAACAAATACATTGTGAGCCAAATATGCAGGATGATGCGGTTGAAACAGTGGTATTTTCACACATTGCTTTCCCAGCTATGAGCAGCCCTCTCAGTGGAAGGTGTTATTATTCTACCTACTGTAATTACTCACTGCATCTCTACGGTGAGTAAACATACACCCTTTATTTTGGTAACAGAAGAAACAGTAAGCTTCCTAATACAAGTGAATATATCAGTCATATTGTCTATTGAAAAATAGCCAAAAGATAACCTAGAAGAAATACATGCGTATTTCATTTCTCTTCGCTTGACAGAGTATGAGGCTATTGTGATAAATTAAGTTCCACCCATGGTATAAAACTGGGGCACGTAAGAAGAGGTTCAGGCCAAATATGTTGGCATAGTTTAACATAGTGTCAATCTAGAAGGGAAGCTGTTGATCCTCTGATCATTGCTAGAATATAGTGTAATGGTTCCTTTGACAACTTTGTCTTTTATTTCATCAGTATGTAGTACATGACATTTTGTACTTGTGAAAGGTGCTGAACTGACAGGCCTTGAGACTGAAGTCTTCTCTTTGTACACATATCAGACGATACATAGACAAACACAGCATCCCCTCTCTGCCTCTTTCTCTGTCTTTCCTACACTTCAACTGCTTTCTCACTGCAGCTTTCTCATACGAGCAACATTTGAAGTGAAAACATAGTCCGATCTCTACTACAGTTCAGCAGTTACTGTTTGCTGTCAATGTTACCAGGAAGGTTGCTTGTCCTGTGTGGTTTTTGTGTTTTTTTTTGTGATACAGAAATGTGTTTCCATGAATTTAAATAATTCCAGCTCATTTCATGTGGGTCACAAACCGGCCATTAGGCTGTAATATCATTAGGTTACCAGTGACCTGAATCAGACTTGATCTGGTAACCTATAGCAGGGGTGAAATGCTCCATATCCTATTTCCATTCCTGCTCATATATGAATTTGTTCAGTATAAGGTTAATCATGCATACAAGAGAATTATTTTCTGTGAAGTGCATAGTAGATCTGTGTTTTTGTCCTTTCTGTCTGTTTGGAGCAGACAAAGGGAATTATGAATGGGTAAAGTAGAAATTATAGTGTTAACAGTACCAGTGAATCCATAGTAAAATTATTATGTTTCATAATATTAGTGAAATTTGTCTCTTTATTCACATAACACAGAATTCCCATTGGGAATATTGGATCCACCATGCAGATCAGAGAGAACAATTTTGCCCGTAGTATGGACTTCTAATGGTTTTACCATTCTTGCACTTGGAGGGGAGAGGGGTGTGGGGGAAGGAGTTATTGTCTCCTCTCAGTTTTGAATATCGTGACCACTTAGGGAAAAAGAAAATATGAAACAATCCACATTCAGGACAAACAGCTTGCAAAATTTAACTTCAAAATGTATAGCTAGTTTCTGTGGTTGGCACCTTCCCAAAGTATTCAAGAGTTATTTTATGTTTGTCTATCATCTACTTAAAAATAAAAAATAAAGTACTTTAAAAAAAAAAGTTGTCATCCCCAAATTAAAAAAAAAATACATACTAAATCTGTAGCTTTCAAGCTATTTGCATTGAGCAGCAGAATAACTTGGGGTGGGGTGGTAGTGGTGCAGGGACAAAGTTCAAAATTCCTGGAAAAGGAGTTTTCTGAACAAAATTTTGGGCAAGGTCCCTTCTTTTTATATTATAATTAGTAAAATAAAGACCAAATATATAATTGAATTTATAAGCTGCAATAATACATAGCTTCATATGCTTTTTTTTTTTCACAGCACTTTGAATCTTTTTATCTTCTCAAGGTGTTTCTTGGTGTGCAGAAATAATTATATTTTCTGCTCTTCTTAAAAGCTCAAAAGGTTTGCTATGTAATTAAGTCTTTGGTTATCTTTTATCAGATGTTGCAAATTATTCTATTTTTTTCAAAGAATATGTGAAGAGGATATCCCTGTTGTAGAATTTGTTAATACTCTGGTAGATTATAGAATAAAATCAGTAATATAAAGGAAAAAAGTATAAATGTTTGTTTGGAAGAGACAAAAGAGTACGTTTTATTTTAATAATCTCTATGTCTACAACAACATGATGAGGTTAATATTTTTAGTAGTAGCATCATATTCCTATTCCATTTACTCATACAAGGTATCATATGAACATAGACTTAAATTATTTTTGTCAGGACTGGGTTTGCATTAAGGATCTGTTTAGTGATTAAGGGCAAAAACTGCCCCCTATCATTTTTCACACTTGCATTTACTCATACTTTCAGACTTGTCTCAGCTAGATCAACTAAATTTTCCCTGAAAGATTGAGAACACATCCGGCCTCACTCAGTCACAGTCCAGAAGGAATTCAGTTATTTCAAGAAGTCTCATTACACAAGATCCTCCTATTGCCTCTTGTTATTTATCTTTCAGTACTATCACCTTTTACTACCCTTTCTTCTTTCTTAATTCAAATTAATAAAGTCCTGCAGTGAATGATTCTTCAGTTCCTTTGAAATTTCTTTCGAAAGAGTGAGAAGTCCTCAAAAATCACAATATTCATAAAATGGTTGAGGGGGAAAAAAAACCCTTTATTCTTTCCTCTAGACTTCAGTGACACTATGAAGTTTCACATAATTTGCAGACTGCATCTCATAAAATACTGGCAAAATTTATTCAATTCAAATTAAATAGATGTAGCACAGAGTAATCTTTCTCTATTAAATATGTCACTTTTTGCAATTGTTTCTTAATATCCCTCACAGCTTCCATCTAAGATTAGCACTTTCTTTGCTGCCACAGTTTCACTAACCTACTGAATTATTCACTGAAGCATAACCTTCAGATATCAGGTTAGAAAGACCTTGATTATGGCAGGAAGTGAACTGTACAAACCATTTTTCTTTAAAAGAAAATTTCTCAGTATAGAAAAGTCTGAAATGAGATAAGTATTAAATGTGTGTAAAAATTAAGTTCATAATTGATAGGAATTTAGTCAACTGTGACATTCCTGTATCTTGTTTATAATAATGTACAATAACATTCTAGATACCATTTAATAGTGTAAAAACATGCATTTTCATGGTGCTTATTTCAACTTAAAGTACAAGCAAGGATACCCATAGAATCATAGAATGGTTTGGGTTTGAAGCGACCTTACAGATCATCTAGTTCCAACCCGCCTGCCATGGGC
Organism: Balaeniceps rex; assembly: GCA_013401315.1. NCBI lineage: Eukaryota > Metazoa > Chordata > Aves > Pelecaniformes > Balaenicipitidae > Balaeniceps > Balaeniceps rex. The sequence goes on along the minus strand of VYZW01016307.1, from coordinate 12,961 downwards.
AAAGATGTCTTCCACTAGACCACATGGGTCAAAGCCCCATCCAACCTGGCCTTGAACACTTTCAGGGATGGGCCATCCACAGCTTCTCTGGGCAACCTGTTCCAGTGCCTCACCCAGTGAAGAACTTCTTCCTTATATCTAATCTAAATCTACCCTCTTTCAGTTTAAAGCCATTACCCCTTGTCCTATCACTGCATGTCCTTGTAAAAAGTCCCTCTCCAGCTTTCTTGTAGGCCCCCTTCAGGTACTGGAAGGTGTCCCCGGAGCCTTCTCTTCTCTAGGCTGAATAACCACAACTCCCTCAGCCTGTCTTCATAAGAGAGATGCTCTGGCCCTCTGATCATCTTCGTGGCCCTCCTCTGGACTCACTCCAGCAGGTCCATGTCCTTCTTATGTTGGGGGCCGCAGAGCTGGACGCAGTACCCCAGATAGGGTCTCATGAGAGCAGGCTAGAGGGGGAGAATCCCCTCCCTCGACCTGCTGGCCATGCTTCTTTTGATGCAGCCCAGGATGCAAATGGCTTTCTGGGCTGCAAGTGCACATTGCCAGGTCATGTTGAACTTCTCATCAAACAACACCTCCAAGTCCTTCTCTTCAGGGCTTCTCTCAATCCATTCTCCAGCCAGCCTGTATTTGTGCTTGGCATTGCCTTGACCCATGTGCAGGACCTTGCACTTGGCCTTGTTGATCTTCATGAGATTCACACGGGCCCATCTCTCAAGCCTGTCAAGGTACCTCTGGATGGCAACCCTTCCCTCCAGCATGTCTCAGCTGTAAAGTAGAGCTGTGGAATTTCTTGCATGGATTTAACTTACCAGACAAAGAATATTTACATCCAATTCCTGATTTTGTCCCATTTGCTGAAAATTACTTTTAAGGGGCTCTCAGCTCGGGAAACCATGGTGACAGAGTGGAAGGCTTCCCTACAGCAAATCACTGTTGTTGACCATTACTTTGCGCCAATCCACTGTTGAAAGGTCATTTGAACACCTATGAAGGACACAACAGCTTCGGGAACACTTCCTTTGTGAGTGTTGAAATACAAACTCACCACTCGCCTGTCTGCTTCTCATGACCCGTCCGGTGGCACCCAGGAGCTGAAATGTAATTGTGAAGTTTAACAGGCTTAAACGCCCTCGCTTTTAGAGGTACTATGATAGCAAAATGTCAGGGCAAACAACATTCTACAAATTATTCTCCTAGTCATGCGTACAAATTTTCATAATGACTTGACCTAGAATAGGAATAAAATGTGTTTTCCTAACGTGGGTGATAACTGCATAATTATGCAACTGATTCTGCTAATATTATCAGCCTTATGTTCCTTTCCCAGATGTCAGAAAAATGGCACAGAAGGAGAAAACAGGTGGTAAGATTGTGGGATATTGCATATTAATACAGTTCATAACAGAATTTTCTATGTAGATTTGTTGACCATAATTTGAAGAACTATAATATAAAACATGCTGCACAAGGATTTAACATTTTGGGTGTAACAGGGGCTTCAGCAAATTTTCTGCTATGCAAAGAAATGCTCAGTTCCTAAGACATGTTTAAACCTCTTGCTTCCTCTTCTGTGTCTCTCTTTCTCCGAGTGATGTTTGTAGTTTGTAGGGCTTTACGAAGATGTAAGGGTGTCACTTATGGATAGCTAAATTTGCATTAAATGATTATGTGAATTCGCAAGTCAGATATCATTTTAAAAGAAATACAAGTCATGTAAAGGAAACTATTGGTTTAATGAATTTTTAAAAAGGCTGTATATATATTGCTCTTCAAGGGTCCTTAGACAACAAGAAGCATCTGAAAGCAGTGTGGGACGTCATAAAAATTGGGTTCATGTTGTAGGTTTATAGGTGATTTTTTTCCTTATGTTTTAATAAACATTATGTGTGCATACATCATAAGGATACATGCAGTCATGTGTCCTTGTATACATTTATTTGGTAATTCAACTCTGTATTTATTCTGTGTTTATTAAAGAAGTATGCCTTTGATAAAAAGGTCTGCAGCTGTGGCATTTGAATTGCAGACCAAAAATACATGTGAAAGAATTAAACTTCCTATATGGGAAAGAGGCTAAAATGTGTACTTAGGAAAACTGATCATTTTGTACTTAGAAATATATGTTGGAAGTCACTGTGGGCATGACTTAGTGTACACTGTTCATTTCAGTCTAATTGTATCCACTGAAACTGCCTGGGAATTGCATCGAGAGTGTTCACAATTCTTTAGTTCCTGCATTTTTGTGTTTTGGTAATGTTTGCTAGAAATCTTGTCAGGCTTAAAATAATTGGAAGCAAACTACAATATCAGGACTGAAAATGGAAGTTGTAAAAGACAGAAAAGATTGTGGTAATGATTCTTCCAACAAAATAGACAAAATGAACATCTCATTATGTGCCTGGAGATTGTATGATAATCTGAAACCCTGATTAAAAGGAATGATATTAAACTGATTTTTTCTTTTTCCCTATGAATTGATCTGCCATCAGGCAGAAAGGTTGTGTAATCTGAGGCAAGCTACCTTTATCTGATTTTTACCTTCCCTATTTCATGGGAATGTTTTAAAGAAGGTGTTTGTTAACATGTAGAAAATTCACCTTTAATGGAGTGATAGGAGAACCCAAAATATGGCAAGGAACTTAAATATTCTTGCAGAGTCGTTTCTGAAATGGCTTTTTTAATTTCTGATTCTGCATACGTACTTTTACAGAATCCTTTAGAGTTGGAATCAATAGAAAAAAAATATCTGGCGAAAAATGGGAAAGTATCAGATCAAAACTTGCTTTTCATGTTAGGATGGACAAGTGTGGACTTCGAATGTTACACTTTCTTCAGATTTGTAGGCATTTGGAAGGTTAATAGCAGACATATGTTACAGTAGTTGCCAATAGCAACCCCTGTGATTCGGGTTGGGTTCAAACAGCCATTCAACCCCACTTGTCCCCACTCATTAATTCCAAAAGCTAGCCGTGCAGATTGTTTTGGGGGATGACATTTTACATGTGTGTCTAGCAGTCTTTTCTGTATGTATTTATCTAAACATTAGTATTTCTTCCATCACCACATTACACAAGTGTGAATGAATCTTGGCTGACAACATAGCTGTGAGGAATGGAAAGGGAGTATTACCTTCCCCATTTAACAGAGAGAGAGACCTAAGATTTTAAGACTTACTGAAAGTTTCAAAGAAAATAAGTATCACTGCTTGATATTGCTGCTGAAGTGTCTGAGCCTTTACCTGCTTTCCCCTTTTTTCTTGTGTCCATGCAGAAACATGCCTGAGTCTTCTGTGCCAGTGGCTCCTTCAGATTGCTACCAGGGACAATAGGTTGGCTCTTGGAAAGGGTTTTGGGATTCCTAGCTTTATTATAACAGTTTTTTGCATGTTGTAATTCAGATTTTTAGGCATACATGTGTGTGTCTATATGTGCATATTTGTTATTCTTGCAATCATTAAATATTCATTGTCATCAGGTATGCATAGACAAACATTTTTGTGATAAATTACCTATACTATTTGATGATAGTCAAGCTACTTGGGGATCTACTTGTAATTACACTGTGGAAGCTGTTCCAACAAATGTCTGATTTTTTTCTCCTTAAACTGCTAATAGATACATCTTCCAGTCACAATGGGATTGGGAAGGAGCTTGTGAAGCCATGCCCCAAGGCAGGTGAATTGCACCTAGAGAGATCTAAAACATTATGCAGATAACATGAAATGGAAATGCTCTTTCAGGAACTGATAAACAGCTTGGAGAAAAAATAAACCTCTGAACCATTCTTTGAGTCCACTCTTGGACTTAGTAGTTATAGTTACCCCTTTCCCTCATGCCTATACTGCTTCTCCAAAGCTTGACTCTGTTGCTAAGTTGTGCAGTATAGGCGAGGAAAAAAATGTGAGACTGCATGCAACTCTGCTGATAGTAGTTTTCAAATCTACTATCATGTTTTGTAAGGGACAATACACAGTCATTGCTAAACTATTTGAAATGGGTAGTCTTGTTCTGATTGATGTATTTATCCAGCACACCTTCATACATTTCCTTTTGATGTCTTACACTTTCCGAGGCGTATTCTTAAAAGTGCGCGGTTAAGCCTGTTGGACAATCACATGCAAAAGTGATTCTTAGAAGTAATGAGAAGTATAGAAAAATAGTTATAAATACAACTTACTATTGCATGGCAAGATTGTCTCTGCTTAGTCCCCGAGGTCTGCTCAGCATAAGGAGGATAAAGTAGCTGAATATAGTCTAGCTACACATCCAGTGTATATCTGTTCTGGCAAAGGGGTTTCTGGTAAGCATCTCTCCATTGTGAACTTGTTTGGGACCAATTTAGTAGTAGATTACAAGTAGATTATGGTGGAGTTTTTGTGCAAATGAGTGTGGATGTTTCTAATGTAAACCAAGGCATTATTACTCCAAACACACCTTGAGGGGATCAATAAGGAATTTTGCCCACAGCAGGCTTGATATTCATACGTGTACCCAAAT
>VYZW01016306.1:49850-103610 GCA_013401315.1 Balaeniceps rex | reverse complement strand
TTCAACCCTTCCCTGGGAAAAATATACAAATATATGTATGGGGTTTTTACTGCAAACGGTTCCCTGAAACTGATGTCATTGAGGCAGCACTTGGAGCTGATAAAATAAGACTTTTCTCTCTGCTGGCAGTGCCTTCTTTGACGTGAACTTGCCTTTCTAATTCATGCTCAGTAATATTACTGTGGCAGTTGTTCCCCCCCCCTCAAGTATAAGTAAGGACTTTCACTTTGCCTCCAGTATTTCTTATCAGGAATGCAGCACTNNACTGCCAGCACCGTGAAATGTTCCAGCTTTTGAATTGCAGGGCTGTACTTGCCTGTGTCCATTCGAGACTTTCCAGTCTTTTGGAAAAAAAAGCTGAGGCTCTTGGAGTGAAATATAACACACTCAAACAGACAAGGTTTAAATTACATCTTTAGATTTCCAAATGTGGTCATCCCAGGTCTGAAGCGCTAAACGCACCTCATTTGACTCGTTGTGCAAAGTTGCATGAGCATTCACAGAAAACTCTGAACCCCAGATGTGATCCAAGTAGTTAAAACCATCCCTTGCTCAGAGAGTGAGTTCCAGCCCTATGCTCTGCCTTGGTATAACTTAGTCTCTGTTTTGGGGACTTGGATGATGGGTCACATGGCCTTTTTTTGTCTGTACACTGGTCACTATGACTTGTAGCTTTACAGGAATTTACCCACCTGTCATCTACAAGTGGAGTCAGTTGACAGCTCTTTTTTTTGGATTTATAATGCACGTAGCACAGGATCTCCAGCTCCTCAGCACAGGTATTAATACTGGCACTCCCTACAGCACAAATCTCCCAGGACAATTCTGAGGTCTTTGGCCCTTTTTTTCTCTGAGAACTTTGAAAAAATGGATTTTGGTCTTCCCTGGATTGGAACCAGATTTCAAAACAAGGGAAAAAGTAATTTTTACCAACCTTGGCTTTCAGCCAGGTTTAATCCTGGCTTGAAATATGTGTTATNTGCTTTTAAAATATGACACTTGTTGGAAGCGCTTGCAAACTTCATAGTAACTGCTCCAGGGACTTTCTCTAAAGTCCTAACCATGTAGTGGAGCCTTACACATTTCTTACTGTACTGCATGGCTGGACAATTACCCGCGCAGCTACCCGAGAGATAATGACAGTGGATGAATTTCACCAAAGGCTCCCTTTTTTAATCCAGTAGTTGAATTTTAGCAAGAAATTTCCCAGAGATTTGAGTGTTTTACACAACCCTGGCTTCATCACTGTGAAAATATAGCAAAGCCAAAACAAAGGAAAGAAGAAGGCACAAGCTTTGCAAGGGGTTCTTTCTTTCTCACCTCGAAGGACATTTAAAGTATTATGAATAGTGTCAGATTTTTAATTATATGATATCAAAAAAGTTTTAATCCCAGTGTAGTTGTTTCTAATGCGCCTAATGCACTCTGAAAGAAAAAAAAAAAAACAACANACTCTGAAAAAAAAAAAAAAAACACAACAAGCAAGCTGCCTATGGAGAGTTCCTGCCTATGAAGAGTTTGCTGAGTAGGGAGCAGCCTGTGGTTTCATTTCATGGACAAAAATGAATGAATATCTGGAAACATAGAACATCTGTAGTGTCCAGGGAAATAGGAATCATATTGTTCATTGGGTAATATTCCCAGGAAATAGCTTCATAAAAGGCAAGCAAGAAATTCTCCATGCATCTTAAGTATCTCAGCTGGGATTTCTGAAAGTGCTATTGAAGTTTAGTGAGACATCTGCTCTTGAAGTGCTTGGACACAATTCTGTCTCCAAAGGAAAGCCATTCTTCTGGTGGTCTGTGAAGGATAACTGGTCAGCACTCACAGGTTTGTTTCCAGACCAGTGCAGAAGCAGCAGATATTTTCTTAACACCTCTCCCAGTTTTTTATTTGCAGCTATAAATAACTGCAGTTATGAATCCGGATTCAATTGGGTGATCAGATGCTGAGAAGAGATCCAACTGAAAGTCCCTGAAAGTGCAGCCCTAGGGAAAGAGATTCTTCGAAGATTTCTTTTCAACATTTTCCTCTATGCATAACTGGCAGTTACACCCAGGGCAGATAAAGTATGCTCCACTTATAAAAGAAGTGCATTCTTTTGTAAATTTTCATTTCTGTTGATATCCATTTCATAAAGAACATTTGTTATTGATTTTCATAGATATTTTTTTTTTTTCCATTTAGGAGATAAGGATCAGCATTCAGTATGCTTTCAGTCTTATTCTTAGATTATTTCAGTTTAATGCATCTTTAGGTGGAAAATAAGTAAATCAGTAATATTTGAAAACTAAGTCAAGTCCCTCTATGATACAACAAGCGTATGGAACTCCTTCAGGCTGAACCTCTCCTGAGAACGTTGTAGCTATGAATATCAAGGGTCAACACATTCATGTGAGGCTATTTAAATGTAATTTCTGTGGCAGCCCACTTGATATCTCTTTTCTGTTCCTGCAAGCAGTGTGAAAATCAGATTCTATACTAATGTTCTGATGAATGCATTCCCCTTACAGGTGCAAGGCACACAGCTAAAGGTCGTCTTAGTTGATATAATGAGTATGCTAAATTCACTGCAAATGTGGTATCTCTCAATCGCAAGACATTTCTGAAGAACATGTGATCCTGCTTAGATGGGATGTAATTTTAAAGTGTACAGGAATAAGGTGCAGAATGCTGCCCTTGTAAAGATGGTTGAAACTCAGCTGTGGACTACACTATGGTGTTAAATGACAGGAAATAAATCATGCTCCATATCAATAAATCTATATTACCAAACAAAAAAAGATGTTTTGATGCCTGCTGCAAAGAAAGAGGATGTTTAAGTGAATCAGTTCGATGCAATCAAAACAGAATAAGAAGGAAGGAAGTGCTGTAAAATCCCTGTCTTTCTTTCAAAGATATCACCAACCCGAGTGATTTTAAAATAGAAAGATTCAAATAAATTATTGATTTGCACAGAAGAATTAAAGGATATTCTGTTTTTCAGCTCTAAAGAGAGACCAGCTGTTGTTTGACTTTTATAAATGTGCTGTGATTTTCAAAGAATCATATGTCAAAGATTTGTTGCCATTTATGTTACATTAGAAACTGAGTTGGACTTCAAATGGCAGAGGAGCTTCTCAATCTGAACTGATCTTTGACTGAATGGAAACAGTTAAAATTGATTCATGTTAGTCAAAAATAGTATTTTTTTCCAGCAAGATTCCGTCCGTAATGGTTAGACAAAAATACATATATTAAGAGGTCAAGTGACTGAGTTCCTTTTTCCTCTAAATATATGCTAATGAGAGTGCAAGCTGAACGGTAAGTCATTAAAGGCCATTTCCTCATTATTACTTATCAAAATTAACATTCAGTGACCTGGAGATTATTCACTAAGTCCTTCCCTTTCTCCTGATGAACAACTCATTTTCACTTTTGTTTTTGCACTTCTTGCACAGCACAGAATGGCAGTACTGGGCTATCATACTGGTGAGGTGATTCCTCGGGCTGCCCTCAGACTTACTTGCTGTGTCACACCTAAGGAGAGTGCACTGGCACTTGCCAAGACCTACGGCCTGAAAGGTCCGAGCACCACTTTGTAGACAAGCCTGCTCAAGACATGAAGTAGATATTCCTGGCTCAGCATCATGCTGTTTTTGCAAATTTGTCTATTGATAGAAGGGACAAAAGGGTTAATTAAAAGTGGATAGATTACATGGCCCCCCCAAAATGAGGACATAAATAGAATAGGAAGTGTCCATCAGTATTCTGGGGTTGTCTCTGTAGCCATTCTTGGGCCAGGCACTAGATCATCTGAAGTGCTAGGTTCAGAAAGAAAGGAGCAAACAGAATTCAGAACTTGTTTTAAAGAAGAGTATTTTTTTTTTGTCTCAAGTTCTTCTATGTTGTCATTAAGCAAGAAGCTGTTCCTCATCTCAACCTGATCATTGTCCTCCAGTTCTTCAGAGAACTTGACTTCACATTTATTTATCCTGTGCTGTTGTTTTGAGTTGTTTCTGAGGTTTCATTCTGGTGATTACAGCATGTTTGTTTGATTTGGCTGTACAATATTAAATATATCACTCTGGAGGAACAATATGTTTTCTTGTTGGCATAGATTTTTTTTCCTTTTAGAATTAATCATTTTTTTGTGTGGCTAATGCTGATTAGCTGTAAAGTGCCAGGTTTGTTCAAGAAACTTAGAAAACCTTGGAACGGCGTGGTTCCAGCTATAAAGGGCATGTGGGGATAACACAGAATAACTGTCTAGAAGGGAAGAAAAGTTTAAGTAAGATCAGAAATTAGTGTTAAGAACAGGTCTTGGAGCAACACTGTTAAGTTCATCAATCAAGGATGTTAGAGGACATTGGAGATCATCCAAGTTCAAAGTTAATATTAGCAAAAAGTTTGATATTGGAAACAAAACTTTGTGTGAAGGAGGGGGACAAAGGGCAACAGTTGCAAATTCCCTTTTTCTTCATATAGGGGATCAAGTCAGGAAAACACAGATCACAATATCTATAAGAACATCTTTGATTCAGGAGTGGAGGGTTGTACTGGTGTGCAGTAGCTCTTAGGCAGGTGTTCAGAAATTCTGTTGAAGTGTCCTTTCTTTCATCAAGCATATATGTGTATTTGCATGCAGCAGTCACTGCCTTCTTGGATCTAGTCTGAGTTATACAACCAGTTGTTGATGCTAGTGTGGGCTGGTGGCCTTGTCCAGATTTGGCTGACTCTTGGTGTGCTGAATTTGTCAGTTCCTGGGGATTCAGCAAGACTGCTTGTCTCCAGAGCTGATCAGTTCTTGGGAAAATTTCACAACCTACTGTCTCAGCTCATACTTTTTCTCTCTTCAGCTTGCTGTCTGCTGGTAACTGTTTCTCCATCCAAACCCGTATATAAAACCTATATAAAACTCATTCACACATTCTCATGTGGAAGAGGCCTTTATAGCACGGCCTCATAAAAGGTGCAATGCCTGGTTATGGGCAAAAGGGAGCAGACAGACAGTGAGTTAATTGATTTTAACTCTTTGAGCAAGGCCACATCTATTTCAGTCTCTGTGTGTTGCCTGGTCGAGTACAGCTGTGAGCATGGAGGACCACGAAGCATCACAAAAACATAGATACTGGACTGGGAGGCAGTAGAAGGAGGCAGAGGAACATGGAGGGCAAGCCACAGGGAAGCACAGAGCTGGGCAGGCAGCTGAGGGAGGTGAGAGCTTTTGTGAGAAATGGAGACGTTAGATGTGAGGGGACCAGAAGAAGAGATCACACCACACAATATATCATAATCTTGTTTTCTCTTTCCCTTTAGATCCCAGTGAGGGTTTACCTCTTCTCACCACTAGGTCAAGTAGGGAAGAAAAGGCTTTAAGTTATGGGGAGAGCTACTCTGGTTGGTTCTGCTAGTCCACAAACTCACGGTCTTTTCATTGATCTGAGGCAGTATTTATTCTGGAGCCAAGTATTTTTGCTGCAGGATGCCCCAAGAGGCACTTCCCCGCCTTGCAGTCAGCATTCTCCCCACCTTGTAAACTGCATGCATGCCTTGCTACTGACAACCTACAGCTGAGAGAGAGACATCCAAAGCTTCCCCTAAGCCTTGTTTCCAGAATCACAGTGCTGCTGCTATCCAGACCAACTTTATTTTTCTGTTTGCATCTTGCATTAATTTAAAACCCACCAACAATCAAAATCAAACTCACCCTCCTCAAATGTGTGTGGGCGAGAAACAGAGGGGTGTGAAACGTATGGCACAACTCCACAACCCCTTTTCTCCTTGGCTTCATTTTTCCTGACACTACAGCATCACTTCCTGACCATAGCTGCAAATAAACAATTATTGAAAGAACATGGCTGGACCACACATGCGTATTTTCCATTCTCGTGGAGAAAAGCTGTGTGTTGGCTGGTGGTTATTTATTTTCACAAGAGGCGGTTGGGTTTGTTGTCGTGTCTTTAGGACGCCGTCTCTCAAGGTGCTGAGCCTTCTCAGCTTGCAGAGGCTGCAGGAAGAATTGAGGGTAGGAATCAGCTGTGCCCCACAGGTCTCGGGCCTCGGTTGGCGTTATGACTTACAAAAGTTTTCTGGTGTTGATATCTACTGTGTGATCTTGAGGAGTCAATAGAAAAGGACAGCAGGGGGTCTACCCATGGGAAGGAACACTTTCCTTAACCAAACCATGTGATGTTCCTTTAAAATCAGAGTTGGAGTTTTTAAACCATCAGTTAGAAGTGTGACATTTATAGAGAGAGAAGAAAGTAAATTGAAACACACACAGAGAAACTTCAGCTTTCTGGCTTGCTTACAGATAATGCAGTGAGAGCTGATTTTCATATGAATTTAACTGATTCTCCTTAGAAAGGTAAAGGGCCACGTTCTGTATCTGTTGCTACATATAAAACGGGAAAAGTGGCATTCAGCTGGCTGGTCTTTGCCTTCACAGCTAGGCACCGCACATCACGGAGGATCCTCCACTGTGCAGGCTGCCAGTGTGTGCTGGGGCACTTGAAAGGCTGACAGCACCCTCTCTCTGCTACCTGTCTCTACCTCCCCAGCAGGAGACCCAGCCAGGGGACACCTTCCCCCAGCACTGTACTGGCTTAAACAGCTGCTGACTGCAGGGTACAGGTTAGGGGCTGAGGGCTGTGCTTCATGAATCACCTTTAGCTTTTGTTGCAATGGCTGAGTGGACTACGGCTGCATCCCCCCTCCCTCTGCGGCTGAAATATGAGAGAGGTGTGAACCAGGCCTTCAGGGGTTGTTTTTGTGGGTTGTCTGTTGAAATCTCTGAGGTTTCATATTCTTTCAGAGGTCCTGGTCTCAGTGCTACATGCAGTTATTTCACAGAAACTCTCTTCCAACCCTGAAGTTCTGCTGCCCCCCCTGGCAACTGAACCTTTGGTACCTTTTGCCTTTATGAAACCTCTGCCTTTCAAGCTTTCTAGGAGAGAAATTTGTGGACTGAGAAAGGACTTTAAAAATCAACCCTTTCTCAAGCTCATCGAGTTGCTCCTTTATGACCTTCTCATTGTGTGATGCCTGTGTGTTATTTATGAGCACTTTGCCGCTCGTTTCCACAAAAAAAGATAACATTGTTGAAGCTGAAATGCCATTAGTTATGTGGTACTGCAAAGAGGGAGGAAGGGGACAATGAGAGCTGTTGCACCGGGTTAGGCAGCTGCTAGGGTCCGAGATGCAAGGCAGAAAAGATAAGTCATTTGAAGAAACGGAAAGAAAACAGCATGAAATGTAAGTCTGTTTTGTTTTACCAGGTCAAGGAAACCACCTCACTGTGCACGAGGTGAATATCTGGCTCTGAGCATCTTATAGCTCCACACCATGTTCCTTCAGGAATCCATTGGCTGCTTGGGGTTTTGTTTCAGTAGTAGCAGGATTTGCCTCCAGCCTTTGAACAAAACACTTTCCCTGTGAGGGGGGAGATAAATGAATAGAAATAGTTTAGTAAGAGCTGAGCTAAAGTGGATGTCTTCTAAACAAATATACAACTTCTTTTCCATCTGCTGGTTCCCAGTCCTTGGTTGCTGTGAGAGAAAAAGAGCAGCACCGCTGCGTTTCAGGAGAACCAGGATGTGCCTCCCAGGGTGCAGATCTGAAAGGTAGCCACTTGCATCCATGAACCTGCCATTTTTGTTGATAGGAGTAACACAGTAACTGCTAAAATTGATCCTAATGAACGAGGGCTTTCCTTTGCATTTCTTAATGTTATATCTGATAAATTCCCCAAAGAATTCTTCTGGGCATCCCATCCCTATGTAAAGACTAAGACTAAGTGGCTTAATAGGATAAATGCTTTATAAAGCAGCTCTGTAATATTTTAGTTGCCTTCTTTCATTTCAGTAACAAGCATAAAGGAAGCTAATGTCTCAGTACACAAGGATTTGCAATCACCATTAATGGACATAATTCCCCTCATGGGAAACAACATAAAATACCATTGCAAGAGCTAGAACCCTTTTCTACCTTTTCTTTTTAATCACAACAGATTGTGTTTGTCTTGCTAAATTTCTTTGTGCTGTACAGGAGAAAATAAATCTAGCAAAGAAGTGATTTTAAATCCTTAAGATAAACTCTTGATGGGGAACAATAAAGGAGTGATTCTGTGTGTCCCAAGGCTGCATCTATATGATTGAGGAAAATGAAATAAAATCATGGCAGCTATTAGCAGTTTAGTGAGTTTTAAATGAGTCCTGAACAATGGCAGAATAAGGAAGAGTTTTTACCTTTTTCACATTATCATCATTAACAGAAGAGGTCTCACTTGCTGTTTGTTCTATTTTGATGGTAAATCCTGTTTTAACAAATATGTAGACAAGCTACAAAAGAGCAACTGACTTCAATTGCATGGCATGTCTATCTTGTATTCTGTAGTCATAGATCTCAGTCCTCTGCGAAGCAGTCAGAGTCATTTTATGGCTGAGAAAAGCAGGTCACAGAGCAGTGATGTGATTTGCCAGAGCTCACAGTGCTGCCCCAGCGTGAAAAGAAGTTCTGTTTGAGTCCACTTCGTGCTGAGTCCACTGGACACCCTTTCTTATGGGAGATCCGTGGACAGTACTTGTTCAGAGACTTTCCTGACATCTTTATGGTGGTACAATTCAAAATGTCATTTGTGTGAATCTTGTCTTCCCCGCCTTCAGTTTGGTCTGAATTAGTAGGCCAAATTTACCTGTTTTCATTATTCAGACTCTAGTTAGGCCAACCCTTCACAGACAGGGTTTGCATTTCTGTTTTGAGAGAGAAATCTGGCCTGTTTCAGGAAGGATTAGATAGCCACCCCATCTGGAAAAAAATTATCCACTCAAGGAATGTTAGTGTCCACGTATTTAGGATCCATTAAAAGCTAAAGGTGAGCCACAAAATTATTTCTGGATCCAAATGCTTGTTTTCCCAAGATCATAGTCATTTCAGGCTGGAATTTCAACTCAGCAATTTTGTTAAGCGTCTTATTTTAGTGGCAAATAAGACTAATTTAGTTTAAAGCCTAACTTTATTAAGGAGTGATTCAGCTTCCTGTAGCTGGGCCTGAGCAGCTATGGAAGCAGCCAGCAGCAAGGTTAACAAGCCAGGAGAAGAGAGTGCTCCTACTGAATCTTGAGCAACTGATGGGAGGCTTGGCGTTCCATGCCAGTGACACAACATGTGACCCATACAACAAAAATTAGAAATAGATTTTCTATTTTTCTTTGTTGGAGGAACGGCAATGAACAATGAATCAGACTGTGTTTAATATAGTCAATGATAGACAATGAACTGTGAGGGCTTTTTTTTTAAATCTATGTTGAAGTTTTTCGTTAAGATATAATTTCATATGAAATTTCTTGCCTCACTGCTTGAGACAGAGCTGAAGTTGTGCTTTCGCCTGCATTTACCTGTGTAAAGAGCAAATCACTTTAGCCGTCAGGTTTGTAGAGGCTGCCAGCCACCATAGCTTCACCATGGGGGCTGAGAGAATCACTTGCCATGTCCTACTTTTTTTCCCGGGTACTTTACGTTCTTAAGAAAGCACTGGGCAAGGCTTGGTTTGACACTTTGTAGATCTAACCAGAAGTCTGTAAGTGTAGCAAGAACCTTGTTTTGTTCCCGGAAGCATTTTTGAGTTGGGAAAAACAACCCTCTCCAGGGCTGAATGCCAGGTTACAAATGAAATGTGCGGTAAGAATGAGAACAGGCAAAGGAAGGAGAAGCCTTTAAAAAGCCGATTTAATGTTATTTCTTCTTTCTTTTCAAAATGCGGAAACAGCTTGTAGAGCTCAGAAGCTCTTAGAATCTGTTTTTCATGTCTTTAAAATATACAGCAGTGGAGATTAATACATTGTTTTTTTTAATGAAGTGAATCTTGGAACTGGATTTGAACATTTGCTGCAAACTCTTTTATTTAAATGCTTTCTTGTTTATGGTGCCGTGCTTGGAATGTTATACATACCATTATCTGAGTATTAATTCTTTCAATGAGATGGATTTTAGGATTAAATAAATCGTGAGCATTCCTTTTAAATTGCTGGAGCCAAAAGGGCTAGGAGTGTTAGGTTATCCAGCTGTAGCCATTCCCCCTGCATAGCCCAGTGGCACGTTACAGGGGCTGTGGTGGCTGAGCAGGAGGGAAGAAGTCACTGGAAGCAGCAATTGGATGTGGAGCTTGAATTGCACATCCTCTGCTCACCACGTAGGGTAGGTGACCAAGCTGTTTCACGAGCAGCAGGCAGAGAGAGGGAATGGTAGCCTCAATTCAGCACAATCCGTGCTAGGCATATATTTATTGTCCTTTGAAGTCAGTCAGGTTTGAACCTTTTGTGCTTTGTTTGCCAAGTTGTGGTCGGTATGCCAAGTTACTTTTTTGCACTGCCAGGTTAGAGCCAGCATTATGAGCTGGTGTAATGTGCTAATGCAAGTGATTGTTCCAGGAGCTGCTTGAGGGGTGGCATGTTTCCATTGTGTGACTGGTCACAGTTATCTTTTTGGTGCAGAAAAATAGATGTTTTCTCTTTTCATCGACTGCAATATAGCAAATACAGAACTCACTCATGTGAAAGTGTTGTGTAAAAGTGCACATATGAGCTGTCTGGATTCAGCTGCCCATCACACTTGTGTGCTCCCACCTCCACTTTTGGAAACCATTGATGAGTCCAGGCCAAACCCTGTCCCTTTTAAGCATGTGGGGACTGTCTTTAGTGGGACCTGAATTTGTCTCCCCTCTCAAGCAAGTTATTGCTTTGAACCTTTACGCTTAAAACTAGAGAGTTTTATGAGCCTGATATTGGCTTTGAGACAACACTAATCTTTTAGTTAAGCAAGGAGGAGTCATGTTTTGAGGCCCAAAGATTAAACATTTCTTTCCTGCTGTCACACCTGTTTCCATCAAAGAGTGTTAATTGCATGAAGAGTTGCTACCATTTACAGTCAGCTGTTCCTTGGAACAAGTCAGCTTCTGTACACGCCTCTCCAGCTTCCGCTAAAGTGTGTTCTTAGGTGATTAATCTTATGCAAACAAATTCTTGACTGGGTGATCATTTCCTTACCTGATGTCTCATATTCATGTGTTATTCTCCTGTCTGCTGCACAGTGTTCAGTGGTTTACTCCATCTTCAGTTTTTTGAAGAAAAAAATGAAATTTCCTATCCTTCATTTCTCCATACATCTAGGATGTAAGATTCAACCTCTTTGTTGCCAGGAACTTTGTTCCCTAATGCTGATTAGTCAATGAAGTGCTTTAGTCCCACCATCTAGTTTTAATTTTATTCAGTGATTTGGCTGGATGGAATGACTGGCACGGTTACCCGGGTCAGTATGGCTCGGTTGTACCTGCAGGCAGGAATTTTTCTGTCACAAAGTGTGATCAGGCAAAGATATATGGTTTATCTTAGTTTATTGACTTCAAATACAGCAGAAACCAATGTCAACTTAAATGTCATTGTTGAGTAAGGCTTTTGTGTTAATGGGAAAGGAAAAGGAACAGGAAGAGGGAGGGCAGTAAAGAATGAGTTGCTCAGTTTCACAGAAGTGACAACATTCACAGAGATGTGAACTTTAGTAAAAGAGAGCTAGCAGAAGGAGGAAAAGGCATCAGGTGACCCTGTCTCTTACGTCAGTGGATAAATTGGGCATGTTTCAGCAAAATGAGCAATGGAAACAAGTGATACTGTGACTTTCTAGTCTGTTCTGTAGACTTGAACAGTAATGTGACTGTTTTGTCTGAGATTACCTGTAAAATGGAGAGCACGGGGTACTTGTGACAGCCCTTTGGTCTGACCACCGTGGTTGGTATTTTGCAAAGATCAGAAACACTGTCAGGCAGTGTGACTGAGTAGCAAGAGGTGGGAATGAGGAATCATGCCTAAAGAGCAAAAAGTGGGGAGCGGGAGAATGGGAACAGCAGTAAAGCTTAGACTCTGAGATGGGGAAAAGAGCAGGGAGTGAGGGCATGTGGAACAGCCCCAAGCAGTGGGTGGGATTCTCTCACAGAGCAGAGGGATGAGCAAAGCCCCACCAGGTCCATAGCCCTCTGGGAGACTGGCTGTGCCCAGGTGGCCAAATGTGTCTTGCTTGCCTGAGAGGAGCCTGGTGAGAGCAACCCATGGCAAGGGGCCCACTGTGACTTGATTATCCGGCTGCGGCTGCAGAGGAATCTGACACCCTCCAAAGATACCACGGAGCCTGTTGGCTGAGATTCCTTCTCTAGAAATGAGACGGTATCCCTTAAAGATGCATTTTGTGCTGTTGTGCTAATGTCTTTCACAGAAGAGTTGGAGAAATGGTTGGAATACTGTCTTTTGGAGTAGGCTCGTTGCAAGCAAATTACAGACCATGAGTAATGAATGCATTTGACAGCAGAGCTTTTGATTTTACAACACATTCATAACACCTTGGAGCACTTAGTACCTTGTTAACCCCATTAGCATACGCTAAAACTGCCAAAGCAATCCAAACCGCTATTAATCACATGCCAAACTGTCCAAGATCATGCTTTATTATTACTGCAGAGGCAGCTAAGAGTAGACTGGGAAAGAAACATCTTTAAATGTCTAAATGCACAGACAATTGGTTACAGTAAAGCCAAAGAATACTGAATCAGAAATTGATACAATAAAACAAGCCATCATACCATGGACTGTCTTGCCTCATAGGCAGTGGAAGAGCTGTGGTAGTGTGTAAGTGGAAGTTGCTTATCCTGAAGCTATAAAAAGAGCCCTAAATTATTTGTTCTGAGCAATTGCTGATAGTACTGTTCTTTCCCATAGGCTGTGAAGGTTGTTTCTAGCACGTCGCAGAAAAAGGAAGCATTAGCAAAACATGATTGCAGCGTGCAAGCACACAGACGTGCACCTATGCTTGCGCTTACATACGTGGATTGACCAACTTCAGCTTATACCTGTTGTGAGTCATTTTCAGTCTCCAGGGTTCACGGCTAATGTTAAAGTACAGTTCAGCTGTCGGGCGCAGGTGATCCTTGACCTCTATTGCAAGACAGCTTTTAAAGGTGTTAATGTAATGGGACCATTTGGTCCTGTCCAGAAGGAACAGGACGAGGTATCTGCGTCACAAATAGGCTCCATTAGGGAGCTGCTTTCCAATTTCTGTTCAAGTTCCCATAGCAGAGTCTCTTATGCTAGAAGAATTGCCTAACCTACAGTAGTCAAAACTGATGCGGTTTCTAACGACATAGTAATGGGTATCTGTGTTCCTGCATGAGGTATAAATAATACAAAAGATCCTGAGAAACCTTCAGAAATTGCATTTGACCTAAAAATGAAAACAGTAAGAGGATTCATAAGTGTCAAATCATTCCACTTCACCTGTGACTTGATGAGATTGCAGTTCTCAAAATCTGCTACTTCTCATTTTTAGTTAATACAACTGAATTGCAAACCTGGTATATTGGCTCCTGGAATAACAATGAAACTACAAATAAAGAGCATAAGCTAACGATGGATTAAATCTGGTTCATGTAAGTAATGCCAGTTAGCACCTGTTTATAGAAAATAAAATTAAACTAGCTTGGTATTTTTTTATGAGGTTATAATTCAGCTAATAGAGGAAATAGTGTCTCAGCGATAGACTTCTGTGGGCATTTGATTCGGGCCACATGATATTTTTACTAACAAAGCAGAACAATAGAAAATAAACATGGCATGTATTAAATGGATTGAAACCTGGCTAGTTGACAGATATAAATAGAATTATTATAGGCCAGGCAAGTTTGTAGAGAAATCCTGTAAAGATTCGTCCTTACCCTTGTGATAGAAGAAAGTATTTAACTTAATTTTCTAAGGAAACAAGGTTTTCTTTCATGTTTTTCACATCTGTTTGTGCTCTGTCCTCTAATAACTTTTGTACCCATTGGACAAATTTCAAGCAAATTGACAGAAGCTTCTGATCTCAAAAATATTTTCTATGGAGATGGGTATAAGGATAGGGAGAGAGACCCAGAAGCTGCTCTAATTAGGAGAAATGCAGTAGTATGAACACATGTATTTATGGACACACACATTGCTAGAGAATCCTCATGGCTGAGAGACCTCATAGATGCTTGACCCTCAGAAAAAACTTCCACTGTAGCTGGAGACTGATCCCAAATCTGGGCTGCACTGATTCTGCTCCATGGGGACTACTCGTTATCCGTAAGAAGTTGAAAAAATAAAAATATGCCACTCCTGCCTGCAGCTGGGTGAGCAGTCAGGAGCAAAAGAACAGCCTGCTAATCCAAATAGCTTGGTAAACTTGGCGTAGCTAAGCAGGACAAGCCCTAATACATACAGATCTCATCGTTATGGAGGAAAGAATATCAGCCACTCTGGTAGGCGCCGGGGTTAGCAATGGTGTTGAGGAGACTGGTGATTTCACCAAAGTTGTGGTGGCTTTTGTCTTGCTAGAAATATGCTAATCCAAACTGCGTGTTTCTTGCAAAAAAACCCCATTAGTTCAAATGCAAGCTTGTACCTGGTCCCATGAAAAGGTGACTGGCACTATCCCTGTTTCCAAGACACAAAAGGGATATAGGAGAGTGAACAGGTCCAAGTTAAACATTGGACAAGAAGCAGAGTTGAAGTTAAAACCAAAATCATCTATGTCCCAGGCAGTGGCCTTCTGCTAGGTTATTTTAGCTTCCATATCTGCATGTTCCCATCTTTAAGTGGCAAAACAATCCATGTGAATATAAAAAAGCACCTTCCTTATATGAAAGTTCGTAACAGCTTGGGGCACTCAGCACTCTTGAGACATGATTATGCTCTGCTCTGTTGCTAACTCTTTAAGATTTTAATTATTTTGAAAACACATCTGTACCAGCACATACAAGAGCAACAGGGTAACAATAACAATAAAGTTGTGTTGTGTTCTTGGTAAAAACTCTTTGGTTTGGGGTTTACGATTTATGTGTTCTGGAACTGGATTATTGCCTCATAAAACAATGCAGCAGCCTTTTCTCATTTAGTTAGCCATCCATTTTTATTAGGGTGCTCTATAGAATGCCTGCAATAATATTATAAAGGTGCAGAAGGTTCATTATTTCACAACAAGCGGCTAGCCAAGACCATTATTATTTTTACAACAGCCAGGCTTGCTATTGAAATATAGTTTTGATTATAACCTTTTTTCCCTCCTCCCTCTTTCTCTTTTGTCTACCAAAAGCAGAGATGTGCAATTGTTCCTTTTCAGATTGCTTTTCCACTGCCCCACAAACATGTCATTTTCAGAGAAATGGGTGGATTATAATGGGAACAGATCAGTGATAATGCATTACTGGAATACAGCCATCCCCAAGAGAGCTTATAATAATATCCAGTCTTCCTAAGCTTCAAAATCTGCAGTTTGGACAGCCTATAGCTCTTCTATGGAATCGAGTTCTGAATTTTCCCTGCGCTTACCATTCTTTGATGCTCAATTGTTGTTTGGGTTCTCCCCTCCCTGTCACGTTGCCATGACAACTGCCTTGCATAAAATCCAGTGCTCAGACAATACAGCCACTGCTTTAGAGAAGGGCTCCAGGCTCATAAAAGTTGAAATTGTTGCTCAAAGAGATTACTGAAGATTAATGACTCTGCTCTAAGCACCGCAGAGCAAATTTCTGAAAATCATGGTAATTAAATAAAAAATATATACAGGCGATGTGTTCTCCAAGTCAGGAGTGTTGACACCTGCAGGGAGGGGTGGAGTTACTGTAAATCTGTAGTAAAACCATCTGTGGGTATTATTTCTGCATATAGTTTCTTTATGCTAAATAGCAACGGTGTTTAATTAGCTGTGGTGGTTTTCCTTTGCCTGCTCTCTGGTTGTAAATTGAACATATTGACTGGGGCTGGAGCGGGTTGGCTTGTCCTGGGCTGGTGCTGTGTGCCGTGCTCATTCAGCCTAATGGCCCCGTTGATGAAGCCAGTGCTCTCTTTCCTGCCACCGGCCTGTCATAATTTCGTGGGCACGTTACTGGTCATAAGAAAGATGAATACAGAGCTGCAAATTGCTTGCGCTGAATCATAAAACAGGACTTGTTCATGAGCCCATTAAGCACATGCCCCTAGTGTTAAGCATATGCTGTGCTCCGCTCAGTAGGAATATAGTTAGCACTGGCTTGAGGTTGATTGTATGTTTTTAAGTCCTGCACTGGTTTGAAGGTCTTAGGAGTTGTGAACCTCACTGGGACAATGAATTAAATACATTGATTATATTTGCAAAAGTGTTAGCTGTTGTCATATTCAGTAATAACATCTTTAATGTTACATGTCACATTAGTTGTAACCAGCTGTCATGCAGCAGGATTTAAAATTATCTTAACGGAGTCAAAGAAAGACATTTTGTCTTCCCCAAAGACAATAGTACACGGTTTAGAGTTTGCCTCTCTCTGAAGGTGAGCAGTACTCCTCGGGATAGGCTCCAAAATCACATCTGTTCAAGAGCAGTGTATTACAACCTTATGTTACTAAAATCAGAAGAAACGTGTACGAGGAAGAGCCTAGCTCAGGAAAAAATCTCGTGTATTCTAAGGGAATAAAAATATTAACTCAAACCAGAGGCATAAAGGCTAGGGCCATCTTTGTTCACTACAGCAGATCTTTCAAAATCTGTTTCGTATCAGGGCTGTCTGCCACATAGGATCTCTGTTTGTGCCCATCGAGAAACCTGCAAGTACGAGGAATTCATGGAAAAACTCAGAAGGTGTCCATGCTGCCAAGCAAAGAGGAAAAGCATGCAGTCTGAAAGGGAACAGTAATTCATTTTGAGATCTAAACCTCTTTTTAAATTAGCTGTTTGTATGTTAACTTCCTCAAATCAGAAGCTTAGCCATCTGTTTCAGTTAATTAGTTAGCCTTTGGCTGAAGTTTAATCATGGTAGGAACAAGAGGTAGGGGAATCAGTAGTCCTACAGGGTTCACAGGGACTATGCCCATGAGATTGAATTTAGCATTAGGCCCCAGTTCTTAAATAAAGGGTGAATTTGTGTTGCTGCACAGGGTAAAACCCCTGCCGGGGCCAGCATGGCAGTAAGGCTGGTGGGGATGCACAGCTGTACTGAAATGTATTTTATTGCTCCTTGAAGATTCTTTGGTTTGGTTTCCACATCCAGGACATGATCCTCTTTGAGGACTGCTAGTTTCTCCCTTGATGCAGTGAGAATAGCAATGATAATAATAAATAAATTTGGACCTGTGAATTTGCTAACCTGGTGTTCATGGTCAAACTAGTCTGGCCTTCTCCTGCTTGTGGAGATCTGTGGGCCTGGGGTAAATTGTAGCAAAAACCTAAGAAGCGTCCAGGCAGCTGGACCAGCCTTTTCCATTGGGGTTATTTCATGTCAACTGCTGCAAATTAGACACATATAAAATTTATAATGTGTGGGTGCCTGTGCACAGAAATTTAGCTTCCTCAGTATTTACAGAATATAAAACAGTCCTCCTTGTTTAAGGGTAGGATGAATGTTTCTGTCACATTAGGAAGGTAACCTTATTTCATTCTGCAGCTGCTATTTAAACACTACGAGATGTCTTTTTAATCTCAGGCAAAGTTCAAAACGAGATGTTTCAAACATCTGCTAACTATTATGGGCCATGCCTGCTAGTAGAGGTAATAAATTATAGCCAAGAAGAGAATCAAATGTCTTAATAGTGTTTTTGTTCACTTCTTCAAAGTTTGTCCTCTTTCAGTGTTATCTGTTCTCTTTTTTAGCATGGTAGTCAACATGCCTGCAAAGAAGATTGTGCTGTGGGTGAGGTGGGTGGGATCGCAGCAGGATGAGGATGACACCCTCTATTTTAAGTTAGGGGAAAAACAACAAACAACTTGGCTTCTCTTTTCCAGAGCAGAGAGAAATCTGAATCAATCACAAAAACGCACCCTCTGTGCTGTGTGCCAAAAACAAGATGGGTGGTTCTAGCAGAATATGGGAGAGAGGGCATTTCAGTTTCCTCCAAAGGGGAGATAACAGATCAGTTTTCTCATTTGTCATGGAAACCTTTTGTCAACCCAGTAACAATGACGTCAAGGTGGCAGTGGCACGGAGACAGGGTTAGTTAATGTAGCACACACCTGTTGAACTGCCAGAAGGGAAGGTATGTTGGCTTTTACATTTTCCATCCCTGATTCTAAACAACTTTGGGTGAAGGTTTAGAAAGTGTTATTCAAGTCCTGGGGCAGTTTTCCTGAGCTGTAGCAGATTCATACTGTGACCAGATGGTGCTGGGGCTTTCACTCACGAAGAAATCCAGCTATGAGGCATTTTCCAAGCAATGCCATTATACAAACCCTCCTATTTTGGGTATCCCTTTGGAGGGTGGTGAGAGCAGACTTGGACCTCAAAAGAAGAGCACCAAATTCCTTCAGTGTGTTTGCTTTGCTTGAGAGTAAAGGTTTTGCTGGTGTTTACCAAAGGAGCTTTTTAGAAACACTTCTATAAAAAGGGAAAACTGAACCTATATTTATTATGCCACATCTATAGCTGTAGATGTATAGCAATAAGCTGTAGCCCATTTTTGGAATGACTGTTTTCCTGCCAATTTTTTACTGTAATGCTTTCGTGTTTAGTGTTGTTGACTGGCTACATTTTCTTTTTGTAAAGTGAGATTAGATCACTTTTTCACTTCATTCAGTGTTGCTTTTGTGACTACTTTCCTATTTTTGGTAATTAAAAAATGCTTTAACAATTCCTTTAAAAATAAGCTTGCTTCTTTTCACAAGAAAAATGTGTTAGCAGGGAAAGCAGTTCATTTTTGCTGGACTGTTCATGTTTACTAGCAAAATCATAGACGATGTGTTTGCAGAAGACTTTGAATCAGTTAAAGAATTGTACTGTGTCAATAGTTGGTGCAGTTTCTGTTACCATGGCTAAAACATGAATTTATATTAGTTGCATTTCTTGTCTATGGTAACACATGATAATTCTAATAAATTCAAGCGTGCCCTTCTTATTGCTAAACAATATGCTTGAAACTAAATATTTCCTATCATATAGTTTGTAAGAGGAGAAGAAAAGCCTATGATATGGATGATGTTTCAAATTATATTAGGTTGCAGAGTGGAATTATGGCTGAGAAAAAATGGCATAAAATGACATACAGTGATCAGAACAGGAAAATTGAGTCAGCCAATGTAAATGACATTGACTACAAATAGAAACCAAATGTACGTAGTGGAGCCAGCGAGTTGTAGAAATCTTTGCAAGAGAGAACAATCTGGGATTGTAATTTTCCAAATAGCCAATGAATTAAGATAAGTGTCCAACTGATAACCCATGGCATCCTAATAGAGATGGATGATGCCAAATGGCTGCCAAGTTTCAAGGAGGTAAAAAAAATAAAACTGAGTGATAAACATTTTGTTTTCTGTAGAAGATGAAATTGTCCTTCATATGAAAGAAATAAGGTTTAGCTACGTTGGTACTATTGCCATTGTGGTGAGCATGCGTAAATACTCTGGAAATATCTATGAAGAAAGTATAATTCTCTTTGGCTTCAGTTTGGAAAACGTTGTACACTCCTCTACGTTTTTTTTTAACTCCTTACTCGTAATTTCAGCCTGACAGAAAGATACTTTGTGTTATCTAAAGTCTCTGCAGTATCGTTTACTTTTATTTGGGGACTTTGTGGCTAGAAGACAAGAAAAAGGCTTTATAGACATTCTTGAAACAAGACTCAGTTCTTACTGCCGCTGATAGGGAAACTGAGGCATGGCAATACATATGGTCTAGTTTTGAAGGTGCCCCTTTTGTCTTCATCGTTGATATCTGAGAGGCGTGACTGTGGTCTCTGTAATGAAGTTGCCATGTGCTCAGTGTAACACAGAGAGAATAAATAGAGACTGGGGAATGGAACCAAGTCTTTTATTTCTCAGTGACTCACATCCCTCTCTCCAGACATAAAATATCATCCCACCCCATACAGAAACTGCAGAATTTTGTGATCAAATGGTCTCACCACATACTTAAATGCTTCTCCATTTTTATGGACTGCTTCTAGTTTTGTCCTGATTGCGAGTACTCACATCAGTCCTGACTCACAAAAGAACACAATTTACAATTTAAGTCCTATTGAGTTTTACTGAGCTTGCACATACATGTGGGTGCTCTCCTGAATTAGACCAACAGTAGGTGCCTCTTGCATGAAATTCTGTAAATTCAGGGTGGAGCATGAAAGAGACATTTGTTAGGGTACTGAAAGGTCCATTTGCCCCTCTACTTTTCTTGTAAGCTTTCTGTGCCAAACTGTCTCTTCAAATCCTGCGATTTAGGGATTTTTTAAAAAAGGAGAAAAATTTTGACAAAAAATATTATCCTGATGTTTTTTTCTATCACCTCCTTTTCTTTAAAGTCCATCTAGCTGGAAAGTGGATGGAAAGGCTGTACTGCTCCAGCTGACAGAGCACTCTTCACTGTTTGAGACCAGCAAACTCCAGGAGTTTTTTAAAACTTTCAGGATTTAGCCATTTGATTGATATTTACCCTATCCAGCATTAGGCATCGAAAGGAGGTGTTATCTGCAATGCCAGGGAAGGGGCCTGTCTCAGAGGACCACCGCATCTCCTGCTCCCCATCCCCAACAGCTGCACCCAGCTCTCGGGGCACAGGAACTGCAACTGTCCCCTGCTGCTCCTGCCCTCCGTGGGGAGCAGCCGGGCTTCCCCAGCAGGAGCAGGGCAGGGGAGCAGGCTGTCCCTGGGGAGCCCAGGAGCACAGGAGGGGAGGAGATGGCTTGCTGCTGCAGCTGGGTGGTGGTACGGCAGTGGCCAAAAAACCTCTGTCTGTCTGCCAAGAACGGGCCTGCCTCTGAATACTCTTTCCCCTGAGTTCCTCTGTTTTCTGCTGGGACTTTTCAGACTCTCTTTGTGTTTTCCCATATTACAAACAAAAATACCTTTGATCTAGAAAAGAGGTGAATTCATTTATCTGCACCTTGGATAAATCAATGGTACATGGTACAATATGGTACAATATGGAGAAGCGTGATAGCGTCCGTTTTTTGCTGAACGAACAGAAAGGGGAATCAGAAAGAAGAGAAGGAAATAGTGCAGGCAGTGATAAGGTATGTACATGCTCTTAATAGGGTCACTACTTGCTAAGGCCATGCCTGTGAACCCTGAAAAGGAAAGAAAGATATTTTACATTGTGTTTTCATCATTTTCTTGCAGAAATTTATCATTGAATGAGCCACTAGCGCGTAATTATATGTTATGTGTGGTGATGCAACAGTAAAATCCCTTTTCATGCCATAAAGACTAAATTCATTCTCTTTCAGTTCAAGCATGTTTTCCCTCCACTTAGGACTCATTCTGGCAACCAGAGCATTTCAGCAGTTTTTTCTTTAGATTGGGTAGGGGTTAATGAGGTTTGGACAGACAGCTCTGCTACTGTATTGCTCCGGTTAGAGGAAATTGCTTACTTATTATTTATCATCATTTTTGTCCAAAATGTGCTCGCATTTTATGAAAGGAGACAGTTGCTCATGCCAAAAATCTTACAGCATAGATGACGAAATAATGAGTTAGTAAAATGAAATTTATTAAGGGAACACAAATCTGTGACTGGAAAAGGAGATATTCAGCCAAGGAAGTGTCCTGTTGGCTATTCAGGTTAAGTAGGTGCAATTAATATAATGTTAATACCACACAAACACATGTATGGAGGATAGGCTGTGGATGTTAAGAGTAAGTGGAGTTTAAGAAAAGGTTAATCATTTATTTCTTCATTCTAGGGTTCCCCAATATGCAGTTGGGGAAACTTATCTCAAAGTGAATCAAAGTTTTGTATGGGAATTGCTCGGTTTCATTACAAGTGTTGAACAGCACTGAGGACTGTTTATTGACCTGTTAGTTACTGCTGCTGGTATTCACCATCTTCCTTTGTCTACCCCCAGGCCCTCATTTTGTCATCTGTCCTCCATCTCTGCAGCCCCAGTTCTGCCACAGCCCCAGTTCTGCCACAGCCCCATGCTTTTCCCATGCCTCACTCAGAGCATGGGCTGTGGTTGTCCCTCTCGCCTGCAGCTAGGATGCCACAAAATCCCTTGCTGTTCCAGCTGAAACGAAGCAAGTCAGATGCACTGTCAAACTCTATGGATTCACTGCCTTTCTGCAATAGGATTTCTTACACAGTTTATCTTTATTTCCCATTTACTAGCAAAATACCAAATGTAGTTCCCCTGAGCACATATCTTTATATCTGCCAATTAAGGATACGATAGAGATTTAGCCCAGGATTTTCAAAAGAAGCCCAAAGGAAGTAAATGTTCAATTCACACTGAACTTCACTGACTCTATCGCTCCTCTGTGCCTCTGAAATCCCCGGTAGTAGCTCTCTAATTGAGCTGCCTTGAACATGTCCTCCACATGGCTTTAGAGGCTCACTGAATATGGTAATGTCAAACTTTAAGTGTACTTGGATCTCATGCGGAAAATTTTACACTCAGCTACCAAAATCTTTTGTTTATCCTGGACACTGTTGCATTTTACATTGTCAAATACCCTGAGGATGTTTTCAGCTCAGTTCATATCACCTTCCTCTGCATGTGTTGTGTACAAAAGAGAAATGTGGTTTTGGGGAACAAAAGAACACATGCATGAGTGTTGTGGGTAAACATAGACATCTGTCTTTGAAAATTGAGGCCTCTGTATTGATCGAACTGAGTCTAGCAAGAACAGAAACAAACATTGTCATCCGGGAACCATTTGCATGTAACAGTGATTGCACAGGGCAGAGTATTTTATCTGAAGTGTCTTCAGTGAAAGAAATGAAGCAGGAGCTGGGAATGAGCTTATCAATAGACCTTATTATTCTGCTCATCCTTTGATAAATGAACATAGCAAGTTCTTTCAGGCTCCCCTCGATCTTCTACTTGATTGTGCTGGACTTCATTGATCCATATTTAGCTCTCCCTGATAATGTGACGTGACAGCAAATGTAAATGGCAAAGTCAATGAGCATTTCCTTCCAGTTGAAACAAAGCAAGTCAGATTGACTATCAAACTCTTTGGATTTATATTCTTGTTTGAAATAGAATTTATTACCTTGTTAGAAACTAAAACAAAACACACAAAAAGGTGTGCAACCATTTTTTGTTGTTGTCATTAGAGAACAATTTTATGGGAGGAGTGTCCTCTGGGCATGCTCCAGTCAACTCGATCAGAGAGGCCAAGAATGATAAAATTCAAAAGCTGCAGCTGCTGGTTCCTTTGGGAGTCACATTACAGTAGCACAAGCAACAGTCTTTCATTTTAAAAAGGGAAGCATATGACTGCAGCCAAAGGCCTTTCAACAATATTTTAGGTAAGCTGATCTGCATAAAGGCCATTGTAATCTCTTGTGCTGTTCAGGTTTTAGGCGATACTTTCGTTTCATAATGCTGTTTCTGTGTCCACTGAAAACATCTGCTTAGACGTGCCAGGCTCGATTGTGCACCCTGTTACATCACTTGGCAAATGAGGTCACGTCAAGTAAATAGCAGTATTATAGAGAGGAGAATGAAAGCCACAGGATTTAACTGTTAGGACTCAAGCTGCAACCCATTGTGATGGCTGAAAATGATGCAGCAATGCTGAAAAGGCTCAGTGGCTGCAGTGGATGAGGCAAGCAATAGGGAGGACTCAAACACAAGTAATCATGTCTCTCGAGATCCTTTTTCCACAGTGCCAAACACTGACCGAGGGCATGGACATGCAACTGTTGTGCAAACTCTCCTGCTCAGAGTCAGCGTTGCTTGACATGGAGTTCATCCATGCAGCCTATTTGCAGCAGCAGTAGTGTGTTTCCCATGGTGATTAATTCACATGGTGATTCACCAAGCTGGAGCATATAGTTAAGATGAAACTTTAATATAACAACAGGCAAACTACAGGCATTAGAGACAACAGCTTGGGGGAGAGGGAGAAGGGTCTGCGGGATTGCCTGGCTGCCTCCAACCACCACCAGACTAACTGCAACCACCTCACCCAAACAGGGTCCAGAGTTTGCATTGCAGCCCCAGTCTCCTAAAGTGTGATTAAAGTTTACCGGAAGGATTATTGCTCTCGACTGATGAAAATTCCTGGGCTATATTGGGTGCAACAGAAGTAGGCACTAGACAGCCAGGCTATGCCAAGCCCAGCCACACGCCCAATGTGGTGCTGGGGCAGAGCAATGCCCTCGGCCATCACATGTTCATTCAGCCTGAGGCCTGCCTGGCACCCAGCGCCGTCTAACAGTCATGCCGGTAATGTGCCCTGCTTTTTCCAGTATGTAATAAATCCCTTCGAAAATTCCTGCTCTGCAGTGTGCCACCTGCAAGGGGAAAAGAGGCAGGAAAACGTGCCAGCTGGGACCAGGTCTTCTTTCAACATCTTGGAGATGAACGCCACTCACTGTCATCATTCCTCCCGATGCGTTTTCTGTCATCTAAAATCTTCATTTCCCTTTATGTTCTTTTAGACCAACCTACTACTGAAAATCATAAAAAGCACCTTATCCAAATCCACCTTTGAGTTAATTTTGGGCCTAAGGCCCTGATTTATAGTAACGGGACCTAGGGACCAACAATAAAAAAGAAAAATAGCAGCTATTAAATCTGTAAAAAGGAAACAACTTGGAAAAGGAGAGGGATGCCAAGCTAGCCTCTCCAGCAATGGCAGAGGGGAGTCAGACTTACAGGACCATATGGCTTAGACATAGTTTGAATAATCTCCTCCAATTAAAAACAAAGCCAGTTTCATATAAAACATCTGTTCTGTGAATTCAACAATTTGGGCAAAAAAACCATCAGGGGATACTTTAAGTCCTTCATCATGTTTTTGGTTTCTCCGTTCAGATCCTTACCCATTTTGAGGAGCTAATATCCCTGAAGGAGCAGTGTTGTGGTTTCCTATGATGCTACCAAGCATCAGTGCAGGCTTTTGCATTTCTGTATGCTGCGCTCCCCATCCATGCTGCCTTCAGATATCCAGTCTCCATTGCAAAGGTGTGTGTGTTTTAGAAGAGCCCAGAGCACCTGAGGCAGGTCGGTGAAGATCAGCAGAGGGTCTGCAGTGAAGGGGCAGTGCTGGAGCTGGGCTGGCAGATCCTCCCATCAGCCCTGTGCGCTGCTCCCATAACAGTGCTGGGAGCTGGGCATCTATCGAAAGTAATCAGGCTCATATGTATCTAAAACACAGTGGTACTTAGCCACTAAATCCTGATCCCTGCATGCTAGCAGAGGTAAAGAAGAGAGCACAAGATTATCCCTTTTTTGCCTTCACACACTCACTTCTTACAGGAGGACCATAACAGGAAAACATAGTTTTGAAGCAATCTACAACTGCTTGTCCTGGAAATGTCTGGGTTTTGTTTGACAAAGGGAAGGAGATCTGTTGCAGGTATTGTTTGAAATTCTATCACTTTTCATAACTCTATTAAAAGTGTAACTGTGCAGGCAGCAACATACCTGTCTAAAATAATTATCTAGATTATAAAATAAATATAATCTGGGGATATGTGTATCAAGCAAATTTGATCCAGTACACAAGCTGAGATTCGCTTTGTTCTAAAGCATCCCTAGGGTAATCTTATTGTGCTTTTCCTCTGAATATAATTTGCTTCCTTCTCAAGAGGACATCAGTCTGAGGTCTCTCCTCTGGCTGTTGTGAGCAATTGTTCCTAGTTCTTCAGGTAACTATTTTTATTTCAGTGTAATTTAAAAGTAGTTGTGGCTAATCAGGGACCTGTAAGTCCTAATCATTCCCTGACGTTGACATCAAGGAAGCTGTAGGTTCTCTGCTGACAAGCAAATAGTGGGAGTCATACTCAGCTGGGAACACTGTCTGAGGGGGGAATAGGGCTGCTGGAACATTATTTGGTTCCTCCCTTCTCAAAACTCTGGCCAGGGTAGGATGCCCTGGTTAGATAAAAACAGATGTGTACAGTGCCCACCCTTTGTCCTTGCAAATTGTGCTTGTCCCTTGTCTTTCTAAAGCTTCTGATGGACTTGAATTCTCCTTCTCCAATGGTACCCAGGTATGTGACGCAGACAACTGGGTTTCTTTTTTAAACTCATCAGCTATGTAGACCTTTTACTGTGCACACTTCGCCTGTGCTGTTTGTACCTGGGGATGTTTCACAAAGTTTCTGGCCAGAATACATGATCAGATTTTGTGTACTCACTAGCAGTGTCTTGGGAGTTGATGTCTGATGAATCATCTGTTGACTGAAACTCTTGACCTCCCGGGTCAAGATTGTCTGGTTTGTTCAGACTGTGCTCGACATATGAAAGAAAGCAACTAGTCAGTACTCCCTGATTTCAGTCTATCCTTGTGCTTTTATTTACCCTGGGTAAGTTTAAAACATCTTGTGGCTGTGAAATATGGCAGGTGGGGGATTACCTTGGAGAGTTTCAGTCATCTGCCTTTCTCACCTTCTGCAACACTGGTAGCAAAGGGGTTTGGAGCCAGTTGTGCTGGCTCTGTGTCACTGAGGAAACATAGATTATATCTGCTCCATTTTGTGCTTCTCCAGGGAAGGGAAAGGAATGGAATTTGGATACCAGCTTTCAGAGCCAAATGCCATGAGAAAACCTTCAACCTTATAGGATCAAACACAGACTGATGCTCTGGTTTGATTTGTTGGGTGAAACAAAGCAATTCTGGTTGTCTTTATCTTCAAAAGCATTTTTTATAGTTGGATGTGCTGTTTGATTTGGGTCGACTTTAGTCTTACTTTGTGGAAAAAAGGCTCCAGAAATAATTCAGACAGCTCTATTCAAGCTGTTCTGCAGATGTCAGCATATGCCAGAGTCCAAAATCCAGCACAATCAGGATATGGTCGTCTAGCAGGGACTCCAGCAAGAGATGCTGGACAGGAAAGGTATGTGCTATTTGAGACCATAACACCAGATTTCCTTTCCGTTAGCATATTTATATGTCCCACGTGCCATCTCTGTCTCTTCTTCCCGCTGTGGAATAATTTACTGTGTCTTGATTTACAGAATGCTGCAAATCCAGATGTCTCTGTTGTTATCTCCTCACTGAGAGGAGCAAAGCTGGTACATTAGGGCTACAGGGCTGTCACCACAATCCAGCCATGTGTTTAACTAGTTGCTTAAATATAAAGAGACATCCTGGTGAAGCTCAGGCACTGTTCCTCTTTGGTCAGACAAAACAGAAAGGGTGGGAAGCACTGACTCCATCTTATTGGAAGATGGGTAGAGGGGCCTGAGGACCAAGAAAGACTTAGAGATGAGCCAGGTATTCTCCACTGAATTTCCGACTCTGAACTCAATCCAGAGCAATTCTGCTGACCATAATATATTATCTCGGGTTCAGCTCATAGCTCCTGAAATACAGTCCATCCCCATAGAAACACCTCCATACTGATGCAACGAAGCACTCACCAGAACTGCGAGAGCTCTCAGCTCAGCATCCTTTAGAGATGTAGAGGCTTTAGAGGGAGGAACATGGGTGACTCAGTGTTTGCACTCCAAACAGAGCCTGTTACAAAGTAAGAAAACTAAAGCAATTCTCTAGTACTGAAATTCCTCAAAGGCTTCTTCTGAATTTGATATCTCTCTCTAACCTCTCAGTAAAGAGAAAATCTCTACAAAAATTACAGAAATTTTCACAAAGAACTCCACAGGGGATAAGATTTCTCATGCCTGTCCCCCAGCTAGAGTGACAGCTCCTGTATCTATTTCAGTGCAGACAGAATCAACATCTAAGTGGTCTTATTCACTTTTTTTAATCTCTTGATAAGAATGCAAATGCAATACTTGCTCCCACTGCCTCTCTCACCCTCTTGAAATAGGCTGTTTATGGTGACTAAATGCTTCTATCCAAAACTGGCTGTCATCCAAAACCAGATGGGCAGAAAGCCTAAGAGCAACAGAAAACTAGCAATTTATATTAGGACACAGTGCCGCACCACACAGAATGCTTTGTTTAAACTAGCAGAGTTCTGTGTCCTACTGAATATATGTAAATAACAGCTAGTGTGGATTTCTACAATGATGTTGGCATATTTCAAAATACTTAAATACTCTGAGCAGCTCTTCTGACCCTGATAGATTCATTCTCCATTGCTGATTCTTTGACTGAAAAATCAGATGTTGGATTGAGATTTGTACTGCAGAGTAAATAACTTCTTACCTACCTGAAATATTGGGGTTTACCTGCATCTGCAGATGCTGTGCACTGCTGATTCTGAATATGATTTTATGACTGAAAAATATACTGAAGGGCAAATCGAAGCATTTTAGGAGCAGAAAGAGGAAAAGGAGATAAATATGTACAAATGATACAGCAATTTTAGTAACAGAGTATGCTGGATAATTTAGTACAGTGAGTTGGGCTGGGCATGGTTCTTTACATTATAGTCTATTTTTGAATAGCTAATATTGCATGAGAGGATACTCGTGTGTTATGTACTGACAGAGCATCTTTGGCAGTTACGAGCCCTTAGGCCAGACAAATGACAGTCTATAGTCTATAAATGATAGTCTATAGACAGCAAAGGTATGGCAGCTTGAGCTTACTGTGTTTTCAGGCAGTGTGATACTCAAAAGGAGTTGATTCAAAGGTGAGAGATAGGTATAATGCACTGACATTTATTCTACTGTTCTCTGTTACTACTCGGTTGTGAGAAGGGTCTGACCAAACTTTAGGCATATTTGGAAATGGGGAACCCCAGGTACAACTGATCTGTGTACTTCACTTGGCAGCGAGTGGCAATGACTGACAATGAGATTGCCTGAGCTGTAGTCATTCCTCAGCATCCAGCCCAGGGATTCAAATACAGCACTGAGCCAAAGGAACCACTCAGGTACATGCAGCATTTGCCCCAGGGCTGTCTGGGAGGAGACAGCAGCAGCAAAACCCTGGCTGTGGTCCAGCTCACAGGGTCTCCCATGAGCATGAAATGTAGCCCCCTGACAGAACAGGTAGCCAGGTCGTCTCTGTTACGTGCCCTCGCTTTTCACAGACCACAATGTGGTTCGTGAGCCTCTAACAAAATTAAGACCTTAATTACGAAAGGACTGAAACCTTAATCATGTCACTGTGCCACAGGAGAGAAGACCAAGCACACCAATATTTTGCACCCTTGTAGAAACAGACAATTGAAATGCTGCTATGTTTGCTGGGGCAGCCAGTATTTATTCACTTATGCTGATACAACTACCATAGTATCACTAGTACCAGTTCTCTGCCTCTTAGAGCTTGGGTTCATCTTTCAGAACCGGTGTGAGATCCGTTGTGATCTGCAGGATAAACCATTTAGTTACCTGTTTAAGACGTGCCTGAGGAGTCCTTCCCCAGACACCCGTCTCCCAAATCCCTGCTCACCCTGTTAGAGAGCTATTCATTCCCACTTTTCTTTCAGCTGGAGTGGATTTAGTACTAGTTAAGATCTATTTTAGAGGGAAGGAAGGACAGCTTGTGACCTGATAGGTCTTTTCCATCTGCAGTATAATGATAAATATGCCTCAGCCTTGCTTCCTCTGGCTGCTGCTTTGTGGCTGGAAACTGAACAGATGCAGCAGTGGCCATGCACACACACTGTGATTCAGGAAAGACCATCTCTTGGTAATCCTGCACTAACCAGTACCTGCTGGTCCCTGGAGCTGAGCTGGCTCCTGCGCTTGGAGCACACTGGATGCCCCCGCAGCAGGATGTGTCCATGCCTGAGATCATTTTAGCAGCTTGCATTTCACCCTCCCATAGCTGACAGGTTGGGTGTTCCCAGAAGCAAAAAGGCTCATGTAAGTCGTGACAAAACTCATTCACCAGAGTCAGTGCCTGACATAAACTGCTTGCATCGATGCTCAGAGGTTCGTGACCAATGTCCTGCAGCAGAGAGGGGAGTTTTCAATTGCTGTGTGGCTGGGTCCCTGCCTGCAGTGGTGACATAGGGCAAGGCTCTATTCTAGCTCAGGTTTGATCTGTTTTAGAACGTCATGATGAAAACACACACTGAATGCACAACGATGCTTTCTAGCCCAGGCACAAGTGAAGGCAGAGGATGGGAAATAGTTGGCTGGTGGCAGGCAGCGTGGAGGCAGGCAGCTTGGAGACAGGCTGGGGCTCCTGCTAGCTGCTTTCAGGACATACAGCATGTTTGCTCTGGACTGCTTGGGGCCCTCTTGCTTCCTCATTGCATTTTGCTATTTGCTTCTGCCATTTCCTTTTCATCCTGATTTTAAGGTTATTGCTTTCTGTGTAAGTCATTAGATTTGTCCTTGTGTCAGATCTTTCAGTTATGCCTTGTGCTCTGCAAAGACATGTTGCATTGTTATTTTTATTTTAATGTCTCTCACCGATCTTGTTGTACCATACACAGATTAGACTGCTGTCTGGGTTTTAAATATATCCAGTTAGTGGCTTTAATGGTGGTTTTTATCACAGGAATAATAAAAGTGAACGTAGCATGTTAAAATATGAAGCCATTTACCTGTGAAGTTCAACCTTAAGGGCATTCTCTATTTTCTCTCTCTTTCCAAACCAAACGCAAGATGTGTGAGAAACCAGCAGCCCATCTGTATTCCAGTTTGCATGCTCTGAGGTAGAGAGAAGCATGATGTACTTCTCTGAGATTGGAAAATTACTCTCTAAAACTGAATTAAGTAACTAATAGCTTGAGGGATCACTTCAGAGGTGAAAGGATTTCTGTCATTGGAAATCAGATGTATTTGCATTATTCCTCAGTGGCTTACAATTTGTATACGTATTTGTATACTATAAGCTTTCTAGAGACATTCCTTTGCTGTGGGTTAATTTGGTAAGTAAATGTTCTTTGTGGTGTGGTGGTATGTAAGACACAGAACAGGCATGGTAAGCACTTGGAAGTCCTTGGCAAAAGGAAGGAGCTCCTTTTCTGTTCTTTGTGGCCAGCACCTAAAAATGATCTGTGGGCCCCTACCTGAGCTAACTGCTTGCACCTACCACCTGCACCTGTAAAAGAGAACCTGCTTAATTCCTCCTGCCAAAGAGGGGGGTCTGAAAATGTATTATTTTAACACCGGCTCCTCCATCGGTGAGTTGGAACACAGGGAAGCCTTAGTCCGTGTTTCCATCCAGAGGATGTTGGAGGAACAGGGGATACAAATTCATATGGTTTCTAGGGAGCTGAGGGAGGTTAGCTCCCCCACTCACACATCAAAGGCAGGCTTTTAAGCCGGGGGCGGGGTGGGGGAGAGTATCTCCCCTGCTGAGGAAGAGCTTGATCACGCCAGGTGCCGAGCAGCTCCTGAGGAGACGATTACTTCCAGTTCTCAGTATATTAAATAGCTATTTTTAATGAATCAGAGAAAACAGGAGCTCGGGGCTAGATGGTACCTGAGGGTAATGGAGCATACCTGCCTCCCCTGGGATAATGTTTACAGGTGTTGCCCTAATTGAAGCATCTGTTTGTATCACAGATGTTTAGTTATTTGAGGAGGGATTGCCAAAGGCCTGCAATAGACTGATTTTAGGTTAGCTGTTCCTTAGGCCGCTGCGCGGAGGGCAGTGTCACAGGTGGGGAGCGAGGAGCTGCATAGGGCAGCACTTCCCAGGCTGACGCTCCCTGGAAAGTACTTTGTTAGTCCCAAACTTTCCTAAGTGCTGTCTTCACCAAGCCTTTTTCCCTGGGATATTTCAGGGCTGTTTCACCTTTCCTGTTCAAGTAATAAAAATGATTTATTTTTCAAAAACCAACACGAACCATCTGAAGAAATTTTTTAATGTTCTGGAACATCCTCTGCCCATATCATTGGAAACAATGGGTCTTGGGATCCTGTCTGAACCAGCTCCTTCATGCCCAGACACTGCACATCATGCTTAGATAAGCACTTTGAAGACAAGCGAGAGTTAATTCTTTATAGCAAATTAGCTTGCTGTGTGATGGCAAACACGGACACCTAGTGGTACTCGAGTGCAGGACATGTAGATGCTTTAAATTTATCTCTGGAAGCGAAGTAGATACAGTGGAGTGTTTGTTGACATGTTCTCCCCTAAACGAAGGAGAGATTTGACTATCATAGATAGCATAATGTGGGGGAAAGAAAATTTACTTGGCAAGAAGTAGTGAAAGAATTAGGGGAAGATCATCACATTTGGTGAGATTTGTCAGCGTATTTACCAAGAAGTAATCAGGTTTTTTTCTTATGTCTTAAATATCTCATACCATACCAGATCAGATACCATATTGGATAAAAAAGATCTTCTACTCCTAAATTAGTCCACAGCAAAGAAATCTCAGTAAATATTATAGCAATATCTTATTCTTACCATACCTGTGAATGTTTGTACTCCAGTTATGGGGAGATTATGGCAGCGTGATGAATGGTGGGTTTGCTGATAAACTGCATAGCTAGGTGCTAAACTGATCTCTTGTGTGCTTTCATCAACTCACTGAGCTCTTTCTGCCAGGATTAATGCGAGCACTCTGTCTGAATGGCCTCGAACAGCTGCCATGGTTTGTTTTGTTTGGTTTTTTCTATTTATTTACAAATAATCTTTCAGAGAAATATTTCCTTCTTCTTCCCCAAATCTAGCATTTCGTCTACGGCAGAGACACAGGACAGGTGAGAACCAGTCCTTGTCCACTGACCCCTTTCTGTTATTGTAAATATTACCTCTGTGGATGGGATTTCTTTCACACCTGCATTAGACACACAAACCACTATGCCACTGAGTGGGGAGATGGGCTGTTCCCGTGGGAGTGTGCATTCATGGCTGCTTGGGCTAAGATAAGGGATTTTGAGATTGTACCAGCTGAAGAGTAAAGTCTGTAGAGATGAGAGTGCTCTCTGCAAGGGCTCCCCCATTCAAGCTGATAAGCAGATCCCAGTTCTCATTGATTTCAGAGATACTCAGCATCTTAGATTTGTGCTCACACCTTTTTAGACCCCAAGAATCAACCTCTGACATCCAAATCTGTAAGAAAACAAACTTCATTAGCTCTGCTGCTTGTGCAGTCACTTCTTCTGTTTTGTTCTGCTGTATACATGAGTGTGTATATATCCGGTCCCTGGTTATATAGAGACTATGATTAAACAGAGACCGGTATTGTTCATTGAGAGTCGCAGGGTGTGAGGCTGAAGGAAAGCAGCAGGTTGCCAGCGCTCAGCACGGAAGTAAGATGATACATTTATTCTTAGATACAAATCCTGGAAGTCATCATGTAATCAATCACTCTACGTTTATATATTTACACCTCTGTTTTCTGTCAGAGAACATGGGAGGAGCTTTTCTGATCTGCCCAGTCAGGATTCCCTAGTCTCCCAAGAGATCCCTAGAGCAAGTTTGGGAAGATGAGGGCATGTTTCTTGTCCTGCAAAAAAATTGTAGCTGTTTCCTCACTGCACTGGTGGCATGTGGGAATGTGTCTAGCTCATGCTGTAGAGGGGTGAGCTGGAATTTGTCCTGCCATGAGGGCACAGCACCGAGCCAGCCTGGGCTATTGCCAGCCTAGAAGTCACCCCAGAAACTAAAACAAGAAAAAAAGCAAGGTTTCTGATGGACACCCACAGCTAGAAAATTCACAGCTAGAAAATTCACCCACAGCTAACATTCAAAAGGTTACTGGGTGGGTAGTTTTGGTATCTCACTTCAGCTCAGCAGAATGAATAAGTGAAGGAAACCAGGGTCACAACATGCTGAACTTTGACAAAAGCAATTATTAACTTGGCTTCTGAGGAACACAAATCCTGTCTTCGCCAGTGTAAATATGATGCAAAGATGATTGCCTTCATCCTGCCCTCTCTCACTTCTATTCCTGTTCTTTTTTTTTTTCTGTTGAACCTGGGCAGTTGTCTGGAGGGTGTGAACTAACTGTGGTGCTCCAGGACTTCACAGCGGGCCACAGCAGCGAGCTGAGCATTCAGGTGGGGCAGACGGTGGAGCTGCTGGAGAGGCCAAGCGAAAGGCCAGGCTGGTGTTTGGTCCGGACCACGGAGCGGAGCCCGCCTCAGGAGGGTCTGGTCCCCAGCAGCGCTCTCTGCATTTCCCACTCACGCAGCAGTGTGGAGATGGATTGCTTCTTCCCTTCAGGAAAAGGTAGGCAACAGTCCGGCAGGTTTGAGGCCATTTTGGATTTCCCCTTTTGTATCATGTAAGTGGAAAGCTGCTTGGGCTGCTCTTACAGTCGGCGCGGGTAAAAGACCGTTTAGTCGTTAGTGAGTTTTGTTACCAGATCTCTGTGAATCGGCACAGCGCTAGCCTAACTCCATTTCCATGAATCAATGTTTGTACGTGTGCGTCTTTTGCTGTGTGGCAATCATTATTGTCTTGAGATTCTGGGTAAAAATAAGACCTTTAAACAAAAAAGGGACTGGTTTTAGTGCCTAAGTGGCTAGAGGGAGGGAAAGTCATGTTGTATATACACCCAGGATGCCCCAAATTGTGGATTTGTTATTTTATGAGTGCCACAGTGCACACTAGTGCATGGTCTTTTAGTATATCCCTGCAGCCTCTGTATTATTGCAAACAAGCCACCAGTGAGTACTGGTACACTCTTATTGACTCGTGAACTGGAGACATTGTGTGTAATGGCACAGCACAATGGGGAAAGAATCCTTTACAATTAGTGTGCAAAAACCCACATCCCTGGTACTATCCTGAGAACTTGGGCTTTCACCCACAATGAATGGTGAAATATTGTTCGTCTCTGTGGTGTCTGTGGCCTATTTAGTTGATGTTGTGTTCTGAGCAATGTGTGTCCTGCATATAGCATCCATGCAACCAGGCACAGGAGATGCTCCAGACTGATAGACCAGAACCAGTTCAGTTCAATGTGGCCAGAGCTGGTCTCCTTTTGGCTGTGCCCCCACTTTTGGCCATGCACAAAGCAAGTAAGGTCCAGGGAAGAAAGGCTCCTGTCATCCCACTCCTGACTTCAAGCCCACAACCTGAGCTGGCTTTTTAAAAAATGTTTTTCCCTTCTGCATTAAGGGAAATAGAATTTGATCCGTTCTTGTTTGAGCAAGTTAAACTTGGTGGTTTTGTTTGTTTTGAGAAAAAGCATTGAAACTGGGCTGTAGTCCATCCTCGCTCCCTGCCTGCACTCCCACTGTGGAGGCTGGGAGTGGGGCACACCCCCAGGACAGAGCAGCACGGTAGGGCCAGGGTCAGCAATAAGAGTTTCCCTTAAAAAGCCATCTGATCCAAACCTGGGGGAGGAGAGCTCAGCTTTTCCTCTCAGATTTGATCCCCTTAGCGGGTCTCGTTCAGTTAGGTGCTGCTTCCCCTTGCCCTGATTTGCAAGAGGGAGGAGGGGAAGTCCGTGCCGGCTGTCAGCTCTGTCTGCGGTGCAAACTCCAAACTTGTCTTGCACTTCTTAGACCCACTGCCGACTCTCCTCCCTGCCTCACACCCAGGGCCCTGCCCTGCTTCTGCTGCCACAGGAGCCTGTCCTGGTCCTCAGCTGTCCTCTGAGAAGCACTGCAGTTGCTTAACATGCAAATTAAATCTGTGAATAAACAGAAAGGTAAAGCTGAAAATCAGCCTGGTCTGCGTAAGAGCGGTCACTGCCTGACATGACTCATAGGAAGCCAGAGACGTGTCTGCTGGGTGCATGGCCCAGCAGCTGGGCTTGGGTACTCTGCTGAAGGACGCTGTGAGACACCAGTCAAACCTCATTTGAGTGCCCTAGGTTGAAAAGTTTCTCCCCAAATGAAGCAAATAAAAAAAATTGCAGGAGTAGGCTGTGGAAAGGGAGGCAGGAAATCCTGAGGTGGATGGAGACAGGGTGGTGCAGGGGCTAAGGGCTGGCAGAGGACATGGGACCTCTGCTTCCAGCACGATTGTGTGAGCTTCAGGGCACAATTGCACTGCAGGTACAGTGCGACGGGTGCAGTGCCAGGCTGTGGCTGGTGGACCAGAGCCGACTGATGCCTGGAAGCCAGCAGAGCTGAGCCTGTGCTAGCATGCTTTTCCTGCCTGTGGGGCAGGTTATCTCACGTAACACACTGTGACCGCTTCCAGGTTGGAGCTGGCTCTTGTCCCATCATCTCCAAACAGGTGCAGAGTGAGTCTGGGGCCGGCTGGCTCCAGCCATGTATTCATGGCCTTTATTTCCTTGTATCTCTTTCCCCCTCAGCTTCAGTTTTCTTCCTGC
This sequence comes from Balaeniceps rex, assembly GCA_013401315.1. Classification (NCBI taxonomy): domain Eukaryota; kingdom Metazoa; phylum Chordata; class Aves; order Pelecaniformes; family Balaenicipitidae; genus Balaeniceps; species Balaeniceps rex. Next base: position 67,600 of record VYZW01016306.1, on the reverse strand, counting down.
ACATACCAAAGCTGTATCAGGGAGCCTCAGTATTAATGGGATCTCCAGAAGTGCTGCTAGAAATAACAAAAATAACCACCCAATCCACAATTTTGGCCAGAGTACAGCAAACAGGTTCTGTGTCTAATCAGTTCTCCTTCTATTAGGAAAACAGGAAATTGTTTAAACTGAATGAACAGATGCTGGGAATAAAGAAAGAGGGGTAAGTTTAAAGTTTAAAGGGGAAAATGCAGTAGCCACTGGAAGAGCCTGCTGATGTAATGAGGTGCTGGAAGGATTAGCATGATAAATGGCTTCTGACTATTCAGATTCGTGTCCTTCTCTACTTCCAGTAGCTTTAGGCACGGGTTGGACTCGGAATCCCTTGGTCCAGGCTTCCAAAATTTCTGACCTTTCTCTACAACTCAGAACAAAAGCTGGCACATTTTATATCAACATCAAATGGTGTCCCCTGTCTGTTTCAAGCAATTAAGCATACACAGTTGCAGAAGAACAGGTTAATAGCTGAATTTTGCTTGTGATTACAGACACGTAATTCTTTGCTTTTACAAGCACTGTAATTTCAAGAACAGAAAGTATCTATACTCAAAATTTAACATTTGTAGTAATAGAATTTGCCATCTATGATAGAAACATGCAGAGTTTTGACAAGTGTTAAAACATAGTTACATCTGCTTAGTGGGAAATGGCAAATTACTGTGTTTGGTCCTACTATAAGTTATGGTGGACTATAAATGTAAATTATTAGGCTCACAGAAGCTACCTATGATCCTTTAAATGAAAGAGTAAAGAAAGTAATATGTCAGCCAACACCTGAAAAGACGAAGGGTTGAAAGATTTGGTGGGATCACCAGAACATTTTGTAGAGCATCAATGCAAGTCCTCATCAAACAGAAAAATAAGCCTTTTTAAACAGCCTCACTGAAGCCACTGGAAATGCAAAACCGAACTTCACAACTGAATATGTGCTCTGGCTCTTCCTCACTTTTTTACACTATTCCTTTGAAAATAGGTAATGAATTAACATAAAATACTGCAAAAGGAAAAACGTGGTGCGAATATAAGAGAACAAACCTGAAAGAGAACACTTCCTACCTTTTGTCATGAAATATCTTTACAGATTTCTCTTGTTGTTGATCAGTAAAAGTGCAGAGACTTTAAGGACTGGCCTCCCAGCCTTCCGTCTGACTGCTGGCTGTGTTCCTTTGGAGGATAGACATTTGATTTTTTCATGACTTGACTGCAGCTCACAGCCCAAGTATAGTCCTGCCTATCCTTCCTTTCTGATAATCTGACAATGTTTGCAATTACCCTCTGTAAAAAGGCAAACAGGTGTCTGGGATCTACCTTTTGCAAGTGATTTACAGATGATTGAGTAAAAAGAACTCATCTGCAGTCTCTGTTACTGTACTGGAGAATTTGTGCGATAGTTTTTTTCTGACTAGCATTCCTAGGACGGAAAAAGAAAGACCTGCGACACTAGGAATGAAGCTCTGTCTGAACTATCCCACATGGCTAATTACAGGAAAGCTGTGACTTTTATTCCTGTCTCTTTTACCCTATAATTGAGCTCTAAGATATTAAGCTACAGATTTCAGATTAAGAGAGGAATCCACATGGATAGAAAGCAACTTAATGACCTAGCCAATATTCATTAAGCACGCTGCGACAAGCATATTCCTTGTGTCAGCCTGTTAGCTTTGACTGAGTGATTCCAAATCTGAATTTGGCCCATGAAACATTTAGATGAAATCTTGATCTTATGACCTCTCACCCAGCATTTTTCTTGTAATGTAAAAGTCACAGCGTAATTCAAAGAGTGACAAAGGCTAGTTCTTGCAGTAATTTTAAGCAACCTCCATCACCAAAGGAAAAAGAAAGCATTAAAAAAAAATAGGGGTTTATGGCACTTGTTTTGGACCGATGATATGCAAAGGGATCCTGTTCAGGGCCCCAAACCAGATCCTGCCTGCAGGATGCTTGTGTCTGGTGCGTATCTCTGGAGGAGATGAGGAATATATTTTTTTAAGATGCTATGAAAACATCTTGCTGTGCAGGCAGATGGCCACTTAACAGCAGGGCTTTGGTGGCAGTGGTGGGTCCCTGTAACAGAGCAAACTGAGAAATAGTTGGTTTTCTTCCAAATGAAGAGGGAACATAGGTCTTGCAAGGTGTATGTTAGCAGGGTGAGCATCTCGCCTGCACTTCCCAGCTCAGTCACATTGGCCCTGGTGCATCCCGGGAGAGCACCAGGCTTTGGGCAGGAGGGACAGGAGTTTTGGTGCTGCTCAGGTGACAGCTTGTACATTTAGTGGGTCGCCTACCCGATACTACAGCCGGAGAGAGCCTGGTAGGTGCGATGACAGGATGGGCTGTGAAAGAAGGAAGCAGAATAAGGATTTAACAAGGCTGGTGAGAAGAATAATGGTATCAATGAAAAAGAGGTCACACTGAGACCTGCGTTTTTGTGACCACTCCTTGTGGGAAAGAGCAGATCATTTAACGGATAAGTGTGCAAAGCCGGTGAGGCTAATCCAGCTCTTGTTGGGGTTGGAAGTCTCTTTCTTCCAGTCCCTGATCTCAGAAGAGTGATCTATGCAGCGAAAAGCATAATTGTTTCTTCCCACGACTCTGTTTTTAAGAACATCTTGGATTTTAGTGGGGGAAAAGAGTCTAGGCTGCTTTTATCGTGTCCTTGTTCCTGTTGAGTATTAAACTGCAATCTGCATTGGCACACGCACTTTCTCTGTTGTGTTTTAAACAATCTCTGTTGCAAAACATATTTGATGGTAATGATTCCTGGTGTCCCGGGGGAGCTGTGTGAGGACGATTCAGAAGTTTTAGTGCACTGCATTAAACCTTCAGTCGTCCTTGTAGAGGCTAACAAATTGGTTTTGGTTTTGAAAGTCTTAATTAACAGCAGTCGATTAAAATGTTTGTAAGGCTCTGAACTAAAGGAAACATTTCATTAGGTAACACAGTTAATTTAACTGGCACATAAACAGGTCATGGGGTTTCTATTAAGCAAACAATGTTCAGGCTCCCATTGTCAGTATAAATATGCAGTATTTAAATAAAAAAACAAACCCTCACCTCTGTTCCTAATACCGTTCCAACAAGGGTGTTCAGAGTCAAAATTTCATAGTATAGACTGTCTTTCAAGAGAGGTCACATGGACCCCTCCTGCTGGCATTTAGTGCCTCATGGCATCCTTGTTACAAGTTCAGGACATGGCTTACGTAGAAAAATCACATCAGGAAAGTTTTTGCTGCATTTTCACTCCTTTTCAATTATGATAGAGCAGCTGGAAACAAGTTGGCTAACCAGAGTGGTGTAACATGGCAGCTCTCTATGGACTGGCACGAAGGGCTGCCGGGGCCCAGCTTGGGACTACTGCTCTACCTCAATATACAAGTGTGGCTCCATGCAGTTGCGAAAGGAATGGAAATAGAAAGATAAAAGAACTCAAAACTACTTCGCTATTTCAATCAGGTCACCCTTTCCCTTGTTTTTTCTCCACTGTGTCTCCCTCCTCTCTCTCATCAAACAACGGCTGTTTGTTTTCACTTTCACAGCCCTTCACAGCTTTTCCCCACTATATTGCTCCTTTTTACCTCAGTGGGCAGGTAATGTGTGCCCCAGTGCTGGAGAGCTGGTGATGCCTCGCCCCCCTACCTACTGGTATCTTTTGATCCCAGACCTCTGTGCTCTCTCCTACTTCATAGTCACCCTGTGGAAGAACTCAGATACCCATGAAGTGTCGATCCTTAGTGTTGTTGCTTACACCTTTTCTGGGACTCCATTATTTCCAAAATAATAAAAAAAGAACAAATATTTAGCAACAGTTGGCAACATGGGTGATGAGATCTGATTTTTGCTGTTTCTAAGAAGTAGGCCAAGTCAAGCCTGAGAGGATGAGCAATACCTGTGTAGGGGTATTCGTATCACTATGACTGTAGCTCTATCAGGGATTTTACCTGTTGGGTACATCAGTACATCAAGAAGACAAAACTATACTGACAAATCCTTGCATAGCCAAGCCCTAGAGGCAGCATCAGTCCAAGCACCACCTGAGTAACTAGGTAAGCTAGGCACAGCCTGACCGAGCATGGCAAATACTTGTCCTCCACGGTAAGTCGCAGCAGCTACAAGTCATGGATGCAGATTGTATGCAGGCTGTTGGAGCCATGTTCTGATGGCTTGTGAATACCCATATTTCTCTGACTTGGTGTTTCTATTTCATTATTTTTTCTTATTTTCAGTATGGCATCACTAGATACTTAAAGCTAGATTCAGCCATGTGGACTTGTTTATGACATATCAGGTACCAGTAAAGTCAATTATACTTATTGCTTCAGCTGCTCTGTTATCTAATCAAAGCAAAAGGCCTCCAGTGCTCTACCTGGAACTTTATTTTTGTGGAGAAGTACAATTTTGATGAATGCTTTGGTAAAACAGGAAAGGCTATTTTGGGGGAAGTTGCTTTGCTTTTGTACAGTGGATTTTTATTATTTTAAACACAGGAGTCTTTGTTTAAAAGAGAGAAGGCCTGCAAATTTTCTTGTTTACTTTGCCTTTGCTTCCCCTTCTGACAGGGGGTAAAACTTTATCCACCTAGTCCCCTGTCAGCTTAACCCCAAGTTTCACTGTGCAGTGGCGGTGATGGTTTTTTGACTGAAAAAGAAAAAAAAAAAAAAAAAAAAAAGGAGGAAATTTAAAATACTGTGGCCAACTGAGCTCATCAAGAATGCCAAAGGGTTCAGCACCTGGTCTGGCAGAGAAACTCGGGGAAAACTCAGCAGTGGTACACACAGTGCTGTAATTCACACGTACCATGATCACAAATGATCCGATCAGGGTTAGACCGTTGATGCTGTAATGTTTGGATACGCCACCATTTGTTGGGCGTGATTCCCCTTATTAATGTGGGACCCATCTGCCTGCTTTTCCTGCTGCTTCTTCCATCATTTTCATAGGTCACCCTCGCTACGTGCGTACCGGGTGCAACTTGGGGAGTACAGCAAATGGGGAGAGCACAGGATAAAACTGGGCAGAATTCAGTAGCTGATATTGCATAAAGGTCAGGGCACCTGAGCTGAAGGTCCCTGCTGGCATTACAGTCTCTGACAGCTTTATTATTGTGCAACTCATGCTCAGTTTTCTAATGCGTAGCTTACAGCACCTTTGGGACCTTTGCTTAATTTGGCTGGGACGCTTTCAGAGAATAGGGTTTCCTGGTAGCAGATATCATATTGATCACCTGTATCTCATCATTAACATACTGGCACCAGCATCCCAGGCTGTGACTGAATATGGGATAGAATTGCTGCCTATTGAGATAATAAATCATTCTGGTTTTAGCATCAGATTAGTCAAGGCCAGCTAAAAAAAAGAGGAAAACTGGCAGAAACACCCTAATAGTGGTCAAATGGGAAAGCATCAGCAAAAATGTAGTACAGGATGTTTCCAAACTCTGTGTGGATCTGTAAGAGGACAGAAACATTCACATTTCAGAAGGGTTAAATGCTAGTCTCTGCGGAAGGAAGCGACAACCATTGTGCATCGCTGCTACGCAGGCTCCTGTCAACACTGCGCAGAGCGGTGCTCATGAGATGTCTATTTCCAAAATGAAGAATCTTCTCTCTCAAGATAAAGGGTCATTTGTTTCCTTTAGATATGCTTGTGGGTTTGTTGGAGAGGCAGTTTTTGGAAGAGGGTAGAGTTACTTGTACCGCTTCTGTTTTGTGGAGAGATGGTGGTACAGCTGGCCGGGCAGACTGGGTCTTCATGTAGAGGACTGGAGCTGTAGGGAGTGAGGAGAAGGTAAAGAAGGAGTGCTGCTCTATAGAGGCTTTCTCTTGTGGCCTCCCAGGACCTGTTTCCTCTCTTCACTTGCCTTACTTCTGTCTGTCTGACGTGTTGAGAGCAACACTCAGGGAGACGTGGCTAAGCATTTTAAGATGACGCAGAGAAGGAGAATTAAGTCACCGAGACACAGCCATGCATTCTCCCAACTTTTTGATGTTTCTCTAAGACTCTCATGGCCTGCTGAAGTTTGCTTGTAAAGTCTTTGTTAGAAGGCATTTTCATGCTTCCCCATAGGAAAAAAAAAAATGTAACACAGAGTCCCTCTCTGCGTTAGGCTCAGGTCCCTCTCTGCGTTAGGCTCAGGACCACATTTCCTCCCACAGCCTCTGTGGAAGACCAGGGTCATAAATTCTCCATGCCCTCCTGGCTCTCCTGCCTGCCTTACCAGCCTTCTTTCCTAGGGCCAGGCCATGCTTTCCAGGGCCAGGTTAAGCCAACCCAGATATTCAGGGCTCTGTGCAATGGGACAGGTTTGTGCTCCTCAGCACAGGTGTTGAGAAGCCCCAGAGCACCCCTTTCCCTATCCTGCAGAGACCTAAGAACCTCCCTCCTCGGCTGCAGCTTGCTCACAGAGAAAGGGGAGGTCCCAGCCAGTTCCTGCTGCCAGGACCTAGCTGCTTACGTGAGGGGTGGGTGGGTGGCCACAGCCCTCTCCTGGCCCCACGAGCCATCTCAGGGGGGACAGCCTGAGAGGACTTCAGCTGTGCATACCTGGACAAACAAGACTGCACTGGTCCTATTTTCCCAGCTTGTCTTCAAAGACATGCTGGAAAAGGAGTCTTTAATTTTTATTGCTCACATGTTGATGTCCCAGCTGTTGGGACATTGCAAAAGCCCAACAGTTCTAGTGAGTAAATACTATACTTTTAATTCATTAAGTGAGATGGTTTCCTGGAGTAGTGTGGACTGTGCAGTTTCCCATATGGCCTGGGGAAGACCAGAGGCGTCTTCCATACAAAGGACCCTAAGCCAGAAAAGGCCTGTCCTGCCCAGTCCCCAGCTCTCCCAGCGATCCCAGCACATGTCCTTTCACAAAATGGTGGCGCTCAGCGTTCCCTTGTGTTAGCAGGGTCAGAGCAGAGAGAGCGGCCTTTGAAGGGACTCCACAAAAAGTGCTGATTGAGTCTGAGCAATGGTTGTTGTACTGAGAAAGGACTCAGGCTCCTGCTGTGGTACTGAGGTTCAAGAGGCCAGGTCAGGCCAGGTGTTATCCAAGGCTACCTGCACAGCTATCCAGGGGAGGCACCTACTGAAAATAGTCTGAATATAATGCCCATTTCTTTTTATTAACTGCATAGGAACTTTGTAGATGCCTTCTGTTTCTTCTCCTCCTTGGAGCTGTGGTACCTCAGTGCATTGTAGACACCAGAGCAAGCAGGCGGAGTAGGGAGTTCAGTTTGTAGCATGAGGTTTTATACTAGCTCTGACCTGAAGCCAGCAGCCATAACATCTCCACGCCTCTGCCCCACTAGTGAAAAACAAGCAGCCTGGAGGAAGGGTATAAAAATAGCTCCTCGAGTAAAATCTGTTTCCTCTGTATTTAGTCGCTTGTCTTGAAATACGTGTAGCGTGGTGGGAAGGGGGGAGTTGTTCTGTAGCGCTTAGCCCATCGAGCTAACAGGAAGGTCATCCTGAAAGAGCGACGGGAGCATGTGGATGGCTTGCGTCTTGTGTTTCCTCAGAGGCCAGACTAAATTTAGCAGATTCACAGATGGACATCAGACCATAATCCATCTGGGACTGTGGGGGAAAGAGTGGGATCTGGGTTGTTTGCCTAGGCTTTTTGCTGTGTAACCAGCTTCAGTGAGCCACCATTCATTATTATGTTCCTCATGGTTTTCTGCCTTGCTGAATGTGCTGTAACTTACTGCCTGATACTTTTCCCTGAAATGTTGAAAGTTTAAGCATGAAGGAAAAATAAACTGCTGGTTCTAGGTTCATGCCTGACATCCCTACTAACTTTGTGTCAAACTATGGATGTACTTTTTAATAGCATCATCACAAAGGTTGAGCCTATAACTGGCACTTGCAAGAATTGCAGTAACGCAAATACTAATGATTGATGATTTTGGCTTCCCCAAAATGTTGCCTCCTCACTCTTTCAGCTTCCAGACTGTTAAAGGGACTAATCCTAAATGCAGTATTTGCACCCTGAAAGGCCTGTACACTGCTGGGCTGGTCCTTCCATTGCTAATCTTAAACAAATATTTTATGAGTATGTTTTGAAGTGAACTAGCTCTGCTAAAAATCCCATTTCCCTGACCAGTCTGAGCCGGAGATAGGCAAACTGCAATGCAAAGCATATATATATTAAATAATGTATTTCAAGTAATTGAAATTATGTTTCTGTATATCTGCTTCAGCACACTGCACAGATTTGATATATTGATCCTGACACAAGAAGCCTGATTTTCCCGTCATTTACGCAAGCATTTTGTCAGAGCAGTTATTTCCAGGTTACACATTTTGCAAAAGAGCCTGAACCAATGTCAGCTTTGCTTAGTTCAGATTAATCCCAAATTCTAGAAAGTAGAGTTAATGTTATTGTCACTCTGATGGTCTAAAAGTCTAGGGCAGGAGGTTATTTACATAAACGCCAGTGTGTTTTTTTCCATTCATATTAACTGGTCTCATAAAAGATACTATCTCTTCTTACAAATGTTGTCTTTAACTCCAGAATTGCATTTTTCTTTTCTTTAAGGCAGAGTCCATATTTGACTATATTTTCCTTAAATCTGTTTAAATAAGTCTCTCTCAGTTCAGAACAGCTTTTTTTATGATAAGAGGTTAAACCATTCTTGTCTTTGGTTGTCCTGAGCATTTATTAAAAGGCACTATTTTACATATGTATCATGTATTCTTTATAAATACACTGAATAATTATTGATTCTGCAGAATTGTAATGCAGTGAAATAAGTAATTTTTTTCTTTCTAGGGTTTGCAAAATACAAATTAAATTTTACACAGCATAAAAATAGAGATAATTGCTTGCATATTGCAGTAAAGGTTGGGATGGCCTTTAGTCTCTCTAAAGATGTGCCTTCCAACAGAAACAATAGTAATACACTATCCAACACTTCACATAATAAAGCAGCCCTGACTTCTTCTCTTAAGCAAGGCAATTTGGGGCTCGTATGTTGGTGACTCCTGTTTTCATGAAGTGAACGTAAGGCTCCATGTTTCTCACCAATAACATTAAACTGCCTGATGCCAAACTACAAGTTTTTATTGCCCTTTGCTTTTGCAAGCCAAAGAGATTACAAGTTAAATAGTAGCACCCAGTGTTCATATTTCAAGGGTATTTTTCTATTTTCTAGACTAGGGAGGAACACTGAAATCTTTCAACTCAAGATACACTTTAAAAAAGTATTTTTAGGTTTTCATACATTTCAGTTTTACTCCTTCCAGACTGTACCCAGCTCTTTATTTTCTCTGCAGATTTCATGTGTCTTCAGAACTTTAAGTTAATAGCTGCATTTTGCCAAGGAATATATACCCAGTTTCCTTGGAAATCTATGGGAATTGCATTTAGGTATCAGAGAACAGATTCTGGCCTTAAGAACCAAATGGCGTTCTTCAGAAAAGCACTGAAGAATTTATTAACTCTGCAGGACTCTTACTCAGTGAAAAAAGTACATTTTTCCTTCCACTGACTGCAAAAGTCAAATTAAGTTTCATGCAGTGTGAAGGAATCAGGGTGTTCTTGCTGCACAGAAAGGCTATTCTAACCCGTGAAAAAGCTTAGTAAAAAAAAAGTTTTGTGCATGGATGGCAGGGGAAGGTAGTTCAGGCTTTACACCCCAGTAGTCTTCATGGCGATTGCACGTCTGTTCAGACAAATCTGCTGTAGTTGTGCTATGCATACACGGTGCTGCTCCACAGGGCAACTGCTCTGTACATAGCCTTCACCTGGGAGCTATACACGTTCTGCAATGTTCAATCTGCTACAGCCTTTCGTTATTTCGAAGATGTGTCTTTCTGCACATAAAGATGCAAAAATGCACATTGTACTCCCCATCAGCTTGCTGATTGCCGTCAGAAAACATGCTATGGGACATGCAGGCACAACAGAGATGGGCCTGATCTCGGCAGCACTGGGGGCTGGTGCTTCCGTCTGCTGAGCAAAAGATAGTCGGCCAGATGGAAGTACCCATTTTGTCTCACACGGGGAGGCTGAACCTCTGAGTATCAGATATGTGTCCTGTGCCTACCCGAGCAGCCAGGATTTACCACGGTGGGTGGGATCACTGAGACCAGGAGATAGTACAACAGTGCAGGTGATGCGACAGTCATATACCTTGAGGCTTTTGCAGTAAAATCTGAACAATATTGATAGGAGAACCAAGGCAGATCAAGGAACCCATCTGGGCTAAAATGAACTTTTTTTTCCACCCTAGGTTAATTTTAACCTGGATCCGTTTGCAGATCAGATTCACTGTGAGGCTGCACAAACATTTCTGTTGGCACAGGGGAAGCGGCAGGAAGGAGCAGGCACCTGGGAGAGACAGAAAAGGCAACAGAGGGTTTTGGCAGGGCTGCTGGCTCTTGACAAAGTGCTCATGGAACTATCATGTAATGTGGAGCTGTTGCATACAGAGAGATCAGCTGAACATAGGAATTAAAAAATACTCCATGACATCATGTACTTGTCCGTCTCACAGAAAGACAACAGGTTTTTCTGTCTTGTAGTGACTGGAAATGCCAATGTGCAGAAGTCCAGCTTTTGGCAATGTCTGATGGTACCAAGCAGAACAGGGATTTCTAGAGTATTTGGTGCTAGACTAGCAATCACTCACTGATGTTCTCAGGAGCAGCATTTCTGTACAGGACATCAGCAGAAATCCTGCCTGTCAGAGAGCTAGCGTCCTAAAAATGCCATTATTGCTAGTCTGCGGACATTAAAGAAAGTGGCAGAGGTGCTCCACGCTGATAAAAGCAGAGGGGTTCTTTTCTGGCCAGTCATTTCACCAGCTGATAAAAATAGCTTAAAAACTATTTTGTTTTTTAAATTCTCCGCGCAGCAGGCTGCCTGTTATGTGTGCCCTTGTTATTTATACCTGCCATAAGTTTCAATAACAGCTTTACAGATTCTTTTATGCTTGTCTTAGATCTGGTATTGTAAATCAGAAAGCTTTGCCATCCTAAACATTGCCTGGTGAAAATTCCTCTGCGTTCTTTTTACCCTAGAAAAAAAGTGAAGTGGAAAATACAGTTAATGCAATAATTTGGCCCAAATAAATAAAAGCTTTTACAATATTGACATTGAATTTTATTTTAAGTCCAGTCTAATTCCTCCAGACTGGCCAAACAGAGAAAATTTTCTCTCTAACCAGCAAATGGTGTGTGCCAGTTTTTTAATTTTTCTTTTAGCTTGCCTTGAGCCATAATTGTGTTGTATACTGGGTGGGGGATAGGTGATAAACAGAACTTGCAATTTTCTGCAAAACATCTCAGGAAAATAGTCTGAATACTCTTTCATAAAAAAAACAAAAACAAAACCAGGTAACAACTTACTCTAAGGAAGGAGAAATGCCATTTAAAGAGAAAATTAGCTGTGGTTTCTACCATCCAAATAGAACAACCTCAGGCAAGTTGAGACAGGCAGGTCAGGAATACTTTTGTTACACTATTAGCCTGTAGTTGCTAAAACAACAACTCACCTTTGTCATGCACAAGCGGGTGAGGCTCCTGTTTGTCTTGGCTAGCAGACCACGATGGGCTGAGATTAGGCTCATGATTTCCCCACTGAGGCCCAACACAGTAAGACAGGAGCCAAAACGTGTCCAAAAGGCAGCGCTTTAATGCTTTGTGTCTTCCATCATTGGTTATTGCAGTAACTCCCAAAGATATGTCTCTGCTCTAATGGAGATAAGTGCTTCAGGAAATGAACACAAAACCTGCTTTAAATTTTTATTTCACTCTTTTTTGCTGAAGGGTTGGGATTTTTATTCTGACCAGTAGCTTGTTCATGATGTGTCCACCATCCAGCGTAGCTCTCCAGCAGCCAATTAGTACCGTGCTAATATAATGTGGTACGTGGCTCCACTTACTGGGCCTCTTATATTAAACTGATTTGTGAGGTGAGGCTCTTTGCTGCGGCCTCATCTGAGCATAACTCATCTGGTGGTACTGCTGGCGGGTCAGACAAGTCCCCTCTGCTCACACAAGACCTTGCTGAAGCAGTAGAGCTAGACCAGGGGCAGGTGAACCTGCACTGAGATCTTGGAGGAAGGCAGCAGGGCAGGGCTGTACTCACTGTCAGAAAACGCATACTGCTTAGGAAGAAGCTGTATATATTGTGGAATTGGTCCTGTGCCCAGGATACCAGAGGAACTGCACAATGCAGGAATCTGTTCTGAGATATCTGAGAGGCAAAGTTAGGCTGGAGGTTGAAGGGGCACGTGTTCTGCAGGTCTGTTCTGAGAGTGGGTGAAACTCTCCTAGCTTATACCTACACGAATATTTTGGGGGCAACTCTAAGTTCCCTTGAAACAGACTGAATCACATGAAAGCAAGTGTATGTGTCTTATTCTGCAGTCTGCTCTACAGCCATCCACCTTGTGCTGTTTATTTGATGATCTTTTTAAGATACTTTTGGGGATAATTCTCCAATCAACTTCTCTTTTTTTCGTAGGCTCTTCCTTCTTTATAGGATGCAGAGAAAGAAAAAAAGATGGGTTGTAAATTAGGAAAGAAAGTTAGGCTAGTGTCAGTAGGGGACTTCTGATGTTCAGGAGAGGTGGGTTGTGCAGTACATAAAGGTGAGGGCCATCTCAGCAGAGCAGACAAGTCTGGCTGTGGCCTTTAAGGCTTTACAGTAGAGTTGGTGGGCCAGGATCCTGTTTAGTCACGGCAACTCTTCTAAGTTGCCGTAAACCCATCCCATGCTGATGTTTACAGCAGAGGGATCAAGAATGATATATTCTAACATTTGCTGAACATATGCCTACACTGCAGTTCAGCGTGGAGTTTGTGCTGGACTGTCTGTATTTCTTCTTAATTTGTTTGTTTTAGCTAGTTGAGAATGTTCTTGTTTTACCTACCACTGTGCTGAACTGAGGAGCCAAAAAACTCTCCTTGGAGTTGTGCTTCCTTGCACCAGGAGGGACTATGACTCTATTTATTTATTTATTTTTAATTTATTTGATCTGTTTTAATACCCAATAAAGTTGTTGTTTTTTCCAACTGGCACGACAAGGCTCTGGCTATTTTTAAAGAATGTGGTTCATTTGATTTAATCTAATGAATGTTTAGTGCTGTTGAAAATAGCTGGAGCCAGAGCCAAGAATAATGTACTGAAATGTGCTGGTTGAGCAAGGACTGCTTCACTCTGCCAATCTGCTTTCCCTCCAGTTGCTCAGATTTACCTGGTTTTGTGAGTAGCATTTGCAGGCAAGACATATTGATCGAGGTGCTTTTTAATACTAAATCTAAAGGCCGATAACATCAGAGCCATATTTTGCCACACTCATTTCAAGATGCATCAAACAATAACAACTCTTGTTGTTCAGTGTAGGATGTCTAATCTCTGTTTCAGACCACTTTAAAGGGAACGTGAAATGCTGATATCCTTTTATTGCACACAGGAAAATTGAGGCATGAAATGGTCATTTTTTTCCCCTAAAGTCACCCAGAAAGCAAGTGGGAGAATCAGTAATGAAATTAGTCAGCTAGCATCTACTGGGCTCCTTAAGCTGCTGTGTAACTCTTGATCTCTCCATGAACTGAAACAAGACCAAAATCAGAAAACTAGTTCTGCTAAGTCCTTGCTCGTGGTGTTTCTCACTGACTGGTTCTTGGCACAGCCCTGCCTGCACCACCTGAATTGCTCTGCAGAGGTACCTAACCCTCGCTGTTAACAAAGCTTAGATTTCATGCATGCCCTTGCACTATCTCAATATGTCTCGGCAAGTCATATCACATATTTAAATGATGTATTTAAAACTGTACAAGTCCATCTTTCTTTTGCTATCCATGAGTTATTTCTGTTAGATAGTTGGTCTCCTATTCCTTCCTAAGAGATGAGTAGCTAATACTTAGGCCTCATTGGATTAAAAAAATAAATCAGCCATAATACATCTCACTCTGTGATAGTGGTGCCCATAGGGATGGATTTTCTGCAGAGATCACTTCACACCCTAAAGCACAATGTAGGATTGACTTGCATAAGTAATGAACAGATGCTCCCGATGGCTATTACATTATTCATCTCTATATGTGATGGGGGAAGGAAACGGCACCTCTTACTATGGGAGGAATGTCGCTGCTGTTCTGCATTACAGACCTCCAGAGCAATCTGGGCCAGGCGTATTTCACTGCATTTCTGTTGACCCAAATGAAGCCACGCCAGTTTGCATCCACTAGTTATTTTGTCCTGTGTTTCCCTCAGTTAGGTCCCTCGGTTTACAACCTAAGAAAATGAAATAGCTGGTGCAGGTATGAGGGAGCACCGGAGACAGTGTAAAAAATTATATGTTCTGTCTTTCACCCCCAAATTTGCACAAGAGGACTGGGTAAAAGTATTAGAACTTATTTCCCCTCTACAGCAAAAGTAATTTCTACAAACTCTCAGATTTCACCTGAAAGCAACTCATATGCCTGCGGACTTTCTAAAGGTGTATTTAAGAGCAGACAGAACTAATTCGCTCGTCATCCTGACATTAGACTGAGATTACTTCCCTTCCATCGTCTGTGTTGCGCAGGGCAGCACACTTGGCCTGTGCTGCAGGCACGCTGCTAATAGCCTTAGCTTCGATGCAGCAAGTCATGACCTTAAAATTTTCTCAGCCACTCCATTGCCCGTAACAGCAATTGTGTTTGGAGTGTGGTGCCGGGAGATGTTTCCTCGAAGAATTCCTGCAACTCAGGCATAGGTTAGAGCAAGGGCAGGAATGTTTTCTTTGCCAGGGGACATACAGGTTATTCAGGGACCACAGAGTCACACATTAATGCACCCTGTCCAATAATAACATGAAAAATATAACGCGGACATAGGAAGTGAAGTTAAGGATCCTTTCTAGTCCCAGGCAAGTGCCTTCTCACCCCTCACCCAGGGCCAGTGGACTGTGCAGATTTTTTTCCCCGTGTGATCTCTGCAACACATCTACTTCCCAAAGGCCGAACTCCCTGCTTGAAGCTAAAGGCTCAACGCAGCTGGCAGCATAGTTCCCACTGATGCTGATGACAGAAGTCTTCCTCAGCCAGGGCTAAAGCTGAGCCAGACTGTGCCCACAGCATGTCTTCCCTTCTGCTTTATAGGAGCTAATTGATATGATGTGGTTATTAAGAATATATCTTTCAGTCTTATCTTGTGAAATATTTGTTGCATGTATAATTCATCAGTGAGTACGCATAGATATACATATTTTTAAAGAGTAACTTTTTAGATATAACCTTCACAATATTGCTAGAACGGTAGTTTGAGGGGGGGGAAGCCTGCTTCCCCCCACAATAATGACTTCAGTTCTGTTTTAATTAAGCAAACAGTTTTTCAGAGCTGAGATTGCACCTTAATTATGTTTTAAAGTTTGGCTGCAGTTACAAGAGCTACAAACTTGCTTCAAAACCCTCCTGTGAGTCTCAAAGTTCACTGCCTAAGCGGTGTTTCATTGCAACCTCACCCCCAAGCCCAGTTTTATTGCGGTGCCATTGCCATAACGTGCACCCCGTTCTTCAGATGCTCCCTCTCGGCCTGCTGGCTCCGACGCTCCTCGAGTGAGACCAGCCAAGCCCCGCTCCACTCCAGCAGCGTGGCCAGGCTCACCCCCCGACATGTCATTGCCACTCGATGTCCCCACCAGCCCTGTTGGGGGACAGCACTGCCAGGGTTGGCCCAGGCTGCCGCCTCCAAGGCGGGTCGTTGTAGCGGTCAGCTCTTCCGAGAGTCGCAGGAATTTAGGGGTGAAATGCTACTTTTAGGATGTTTCTTAAGTTTCTTAAATGAGGAGTCTTAAAGATTTTCTTATGATGGCTTTTAAAACCTACCAAGAGCAGGGCTTGGGCATACTAGGCACTATTATAGGGACTGCTCCTGCCTCAGAGCCTGTATCGCCCATCCAGGCAGACACCACATGAACAGCAAGATGCCATGAAGAGCACGTTCATCTTACCCCTTTTTTCTGTTTGCATGAAGCAGGCTGAGTTTAGGTGGGAGGCAGCCAAGCCATAGGGCGAAAGGTGGATGTGGTATGAGAGAGTGGATTAGAAAAGAGAGAGATGCAGTATGAAGCAGAAAGCAGAGGAGAAGTGAAGAGCTGCCTTCTCAGCAGAGCCCTGCTACAAGTTTCTTGAATCACTCAGAGGCCCTAAGCCTGTGCCTTCTTACTGTCTGGCACTTCAGGTAGCCAAAACAGCCACCTGAAGGGCTGCTGCCTGGGGCGCCGTGGCAGGGACAAACGGTCTATAGGCAAAGGGAGAGGCGCAGAAGGGTGGGGGTGTCCTAGCTGGTTCCCAGTCCACCTCTTCCTTCTCCAGCTGCAGCTGCGGTTTCTGCTTCCAGTGAGATGGATTATCTCCCTACTACAGGCACAAGACCCTGAGTGCACCCCGGAGACATTCCTTTGCATCTCCCAGATAGGCAAAGACCCAAGTCAAAAAAAGACACAACACACAGCAAAGTGGAAACAGAGTTAAGGTTCCCTTCGTTCTTATGTATTGAAAAGCATCTTGGTGCCCAAGGGCATTGGCAGGAAAATTTTGCGTGCTCCAGGCTTTTTATGAGGTTGCTGGTCCTTGCCGTGAGGCTGTAGTCGAAGAACAGTTCCTACAGTGCAGCCAGAAGTGAAGCAGGAAGGTTTCATATTTGCCGTTGTGGTGGAGGGGGTCTCTCAGGGAGCGTCTCTGGCACTCTCCTGGCACCACGCACTGGGGTCCTTCTGCCAGGGTGGCTCTAGGGTCTGCAGGATTCCACCTGGCAGCTACATTAAATCACCCAGCACAGGCCTCCCCCTAGCCAACAGCACCCACTATGTAGGTGCAGCCCAAGGTGGGTTTGTGAACACTCTGCTGAAGCCGCAGCCCTCACCTCCTGTCCAGAAACGGCCTTTGGCCCCACAGGAGTATCGCTTTCTCCAAAGCCATTACGCAGCAAACCAGAAGCCTTAGTCCAGATCACCAGCCTGTGGCATCGGTACAACCATGCCTGCTCAGGCTGAAGTCCTGGCACACGGAGGCACAAAGCACAGCACATCTCCCCTCTGCGGTTCTCTCTCAATACGTATTTATGCCTGGGAAAAGCACCTTGTTGGGTTTGTTCAGCTTTCGATGCGAGAGTGCACAACTATGATGCTGCTGTTCTGGAATCCTGCCCGACCTCTCTTGCCAGCTGCCTCCAGCAAGGTTCGGAATGTTTTTGGCGCCTCCAGTTTTCCATGCTTTAGGTGGGAAATCCTAACACAACAGGCTGGCACCTTCCAAAGCGAGCTGTGCTTCTGGATCTCAGGGGTCTTGCTCCGTGTGTCAGAAGGGTAAGCATTTACCCTACAGTGCTTTAGGCAGGTCTCCAGCTGCAGAAAACAGACAGGCAGAGCAGCTGGGATCACAACAGGTTGGTTAGTATTTTCAGCTGGCTGTAAAAAGTTGTAGCTGTCAGATGCTTAAGCTAAGGAACGGCACTGGGAAAAAAAAAATGTGAACTTTAAAAAAACCCCACAGCAATACACGTTTTGCCTTTGGAGGAACCCCCCTCCGCAAGGTATCAGAGCTTTAGCAAACTTCCTCCCAGGCAGTTTTTATTTCTCGCTACCGCCGCCCGCACGGCCGCGGCCGCCTGCCTGAGCGCAGCTACAGCATTTTCCCCCCTGAAAACTGGTTTTCCTTCCGGACAGAGGCGCGAGCCCCGTCGCTCCGCAGCCCCCCCCCGCGGCCGGCCGGCCGGCCGCCCG